>JAAAKE020148458.1:0-31627 GCA_010014785.2 Anisolabis maritima | reverse complement strand
AGCCTCCTGGCCCCTTCTTCAGCCGCCACTATCGCCGCCTAGCGCTTCACGCGCCAACTTCAAAATATGGCGTCGAGTCGGAATCAACAATCAAACATTGAGCTAGATAATTTTTAAAGTAAGATCAAGCGACCAAGGGACAAGACCATTGAATGACCGCCGGAAGAATTGCAATTTTTCAAAAAATATAAATATTTTAAAGTTAATGTTCAAAAAGACTACATTAAATTTAAAAATCCCCACATCGAATTTTTCGCAATAATTTCACTAAATACTAATACATATAGTAAAAATTAAAAATATTTAATTGAAAATTTGAGATGCTTATGAAATTTTTAAACTAAATTTGTTTAGTGATGAGAATAACTGGTACAATAAAAAATAAGTTTTTTCTTTTTCATAAAAAAAATATTTTTAAAATAATTTTTTATAAACTAACTTTTGAAGATTAAAACACAAAAATTCAGGGCCGCAACAAGAAAGATTTTTGTAAAGATCGGAACACATACCCAATGGCTTTTAAGGTTATTAATATTGACAAAATGAATATTTTTATCCTCTTGGCCACGGGGTCGGGGGACATTATTTAAATCCCCCTGACTTAAATAATTTTAATGCATATAATATAATATAATATATTTTTTTACAAGGAAAATTTATTTTTTTTCTAATCATTGAAAGATCATAGGGGTAAAACTTCCAAAGCTCAATCCCCTCCCACCCTTCTGAGTTAAAATTCAAATAAAAGAAAATAATAAAAATATTAGTAAAGACTAAATACATTTCAAAAAATTAATTAATCGTCGTTTTTATTTGCAAATCAGTAAATCACGAATGTTTCGCCACCGATAAAAGGTCTTCAACTGCTCTAAAACGGCTGAAAACCCGATTTTGTATAAAATAAAGAGGAGGATTTTTTATTTATTTTACTAAAAACATTTTCCTAAAAAAAAATCCTGCTCTCTTTAATGATACAGCATATTTCTTCCCAGAATAGTAGCTAACCAACATGGGCGGGGTGCAAAGCTTGAATAGCAGTGTCCTTAAATTGTATTTATTCTTTAATTTTAAAAGAGAGTCTCTTTGCTGCCTTTTCCTTATTGTTTATGTATTTATATTTACTTTATTTAATACATAAATTAATTTTTTCAAATGCATAGCCGTTATCTATTTTCTAATTTTTAGTCTCAGGTCTTTTGCATTTCTGTCACGATTACTTTTACTGTCATATTTGAGATAATTTAACCACACATAAACAAATAGACATAGACACACACAGACCAGGCTTAATCACTGTCGTTTATATTTTAACCCTTCATTTCACTTATAATACACAGAGCTTAATTTATGAAATTTCTCCCAATCTTCCCATCTCCCTGTAAACCAAATTTTATTTTTATTTAATTTTTTTTTTTAATTAATTTTTTTAATTTTATTTATTATTTTATTTTTTTTTGAGAGCAATAATATCAATATAATATAATGATATGATAAATATTTTGTTTCCAATTATATACCAAGGATATATTGCATATATTAATAAAATGAATTCTACAATGTTTATTTGATTTTGTATTTTAAAGATAATTTAATACTACTCTTCCCTTTGACATTTTGTTGAGTTAATTTTGCAAGTGATCAGGTCAAATGGCTATCATATATAAATAATAAATAAAACAATAGGGTGAAGAGGAATTAGGCGCAGGCAGTCCAATAAAAATCTCTCTAGTCGCTTGAAAAAACGAGATGTTTCGGATAAAATTTATTTATCCATCTTCACTCGATGCTACAATTTAGAATACATTATATAATAAATATATGTACCAAGATTACATTTGACCTGATTATGAATATATTTTTGATTTTACATTATGACATACTTTCTGATATTCTTAATATATTCATGATCATGTATTCGATGAGTATTTAAGTAGTTAAATGAGTATAATGATATATAGTATTATAAAAAAATTTATAATAAAATTAGTTACTTCGAATAAAAGATAGATTCAAATGTTTACATCAGGAAAATTGATTTCTTTTTATATTTTGATTCAGGCGATGACAGAATAATTTTTATACTTAGCTTTAAAAAGATTTTTTAATCCTGTCTTCTCATTAAAATTAATTTAAATTATAAAAATTTTCAAATAAAAATTCCTTATAAAATTTATTTTTTAGTTTTTTTTTTTAGGCCGAAAAAACATATTTTGCACATATATTATCTTAAGAATTTATTTATTAAATTATAATGAACATATAATTATCATTTTGGTTGTTAATATAGCTTTGTCACCAAAATATTTTATGTGGCAGAGCAGGCTAACAGGCAGTGAGGAGTTAATCTACCAAGGGAATAGGGGACAATTAAATATTTAATTTTGGATATAAATAATTTTTACTCTTGTACTCTTATCTTTGTTTCCCGTAGACATCCATTCTAAATGTTTTTTTTTTTTTTGATTTCATAAATATCACTATCAAAATTGCGGAAATGCTTTTTGATTTTGAAAATAATATATGAAGAAGTCAATATATGTTTGTTCTTTAAATTGTCTCCGAACACTAAGAAGAAATCAATTTCTATTAAAGAGAAACATATATTTATTTATTTCAATAAGTTCTTAATTAATATTTTTAATTTTTTTTTCTCTATTTTATTTTTTAATAATAAACTTTTTATAGCTCTGATTGTTGAGGCGAACTATTTTCTGCTCCCCCTTCCCCTTTTTGCGATTGAGAAGGGTCCTCCCTGAAAGCAAGCTCCTCTCCTCTCTCTCTGGCTTCCCAGATGAGCTGGACGCCTGGCACCGGTCGGCCAAAGTTAAAGTTCCATTCTCCAAAAAAATCAACCATTGATTGGTTCATTAATTATTTGTTATTCATTTTTTTAAATAGATAAATTCATCGAACAAATCAGGAAATTTATCTATTAATAATCATTGAACCAAGCAATGATTTTCTATTAGTTGTCCTTTTCATAAATCATCTTTAATAATATTTCTTATTATTTAATTTTTTCATAATTTATTAAAATAGTCATATTTTTTAGAACTTGTAAAATTAAAAAAATTTTAAAATATGTTCTCTCAATTTCTTTTTTGATGTCAAAGGACATTTAGACAAGTGATAAATTACGCTATATCCGTTGAATGAATTTAAATTAATTTTTTTTTCAAGTCTTATTTGATATCTGAGATAATTTTGATCAATACTTATTTATTTATATTAATTGGCAGCCAATATAATATAAATTTTTGTCACTCAGAACGTTAAACGAATTACTGATCTTTGGTACATATAACGAGACCTCTACCTCTACGCCAGGGCGCTTAAGATTTTTTTTTTAGTCTCTTCAACATTTTAGGTCATATAAACTTTAAACAGTTTAAAATATATTTTAGTAACGATACGTATTATCCAGGAATATTTATTTACACCAATTTATATCCAAATGATTTAAATAAATAAATTTTCATCCATATAAATATTCTTTATATAGTATTATTATTCTATTATAATTTATCTTATATTTCGCAAATTCACACTTGAATGTTCTGTTTATTTCTTATAGCAGGAGGAGTTCATCAATCAAAGGGAATAGGGGGCAATTATATATTTAGATGCCTTCTTGTTATTTTTGTTTCTCCTAGACACCCATTCTAAAAAATTTTTAAAATTTTTTATAAATAGTTATCATTATAAATTGCCGAAATAAGGGCTCTGTGGAAGGGACGTAAAGAAGGATTCCCTCTCAATGAAGCACTCTTCGCAAGGAGTAGGTTACACGCCGTTGCTGAGAGTTGCCCTTCTCAAACTAGGACATCCTCTCTAGCATAGGTTGGTTGAAAGGGATCGGGTGGAATTAGATATAGGAGTAGTTAAAGTTAGGAAATAAAGTAACTTCACGGGGTACCGATAGATGGCTACGGCCAGAGGTCGGCTGGGTTTGAGGTGTGTGTCTCCGTACACGAAAGCATCTCTGGTAAATAAACAGGGAACCCTACCGGGGTAGGTAGGCCTATACGGTCCGAATGAAATGAAATTGCGGAAATGCTCTTTTTTTATTTTGAAAATAATATGAGAAGTCAATATGTTTAAAAGAAAATTCATTTTAATATTATAATCAAAAGATTATAAATTGCTTTTTAATTTATTTTTTTAATTAACATTAATATAATATATTAAGGATTCTAAGGAAAAAAAATATAAAGAGAGAAGGAAAAGAAAGGATGGGGATTCCAGGGATGATACGTTTTCTTTTAGTTCAGGTTCCTTAGCTATTTACTTATTTAATGATTTTTTCTAAATTTTGGAGAGCGATCATACTTAATGACTTTTCTAATTTGAATATACTTTTTTCTTAAAGGATCTTTTTATGACAGCATATAACACAATTTTCCTAAGTTTAGGAATGAGAAAGTTGTGTGATGTGCAGCCGTCACACCAAATTAAAAAAAAATATATTTCTGAATACAACAAATTTCTCGCTAATTATTAAAAGACAAACACTGATTTTTTTATTTAAATCGAATAGAATAAAAAAAAGTTCATTTTAATAAATTTAAAAAAAGTAATTTTTTAAATATTTTAAACATATCAAGGGTAAGTAATCAGGTATTTTGTTTAGTATAAACTTGACATTCTCAAAAAATTTTATTTCATGGCGCCCTTAAAATTTTTTCTGTGACTAAAGGCATTTTGTTGGCTTATCTAAGTAAACACATATCTACTACAAAAATAGTAGAGATGAAAAAAGAAAGCTTTTCATAAATTTTGCCCAAAAATGCGCTCCTCTTAATTTTTTTACGATTTTAAAACGATGGTATCTCTGGAGGATTTTATTTAAGTGTAAATATTTCCAATGGAACAATTTTCTTTAAAATTTAAAAAATATCAATTTCGCGATCTTAGGATATTTACCTTAAACTAGTAAATTGAAAAATTGAGGCACTTGCAGGAACCGTGCAATTCGATTCCCGTGAGTGCGTCAATTTTTCCATTTACTAGTTTAAGGTAAATTGTAAAATATTTCCTTGCTTTTATTTATCAGAAAAACAAGCATTTTTTTGATTTTGGGCAAAAATAATGTAAAGGGCTTTATTTTGCATATGTTTTTGAATGAGATTTCTTTTCTTTTTGTAAAATTCTTGTATTTTAATTAATTAATTAAAATAAACAATATTATTTCCAAACTAAAAAAAAAATTAAAAATTTAGGTTGATAGCAGTGAAGTATAACTATTTTTATTCATTTGAAATGATAAATTAAGGACTGAGTCTAAATGGCCTAAGAAGCCGAAAAAAATGATTCAATTCTAAAAAAATTCAGGGTTTACATTTTTTTGGGTCAGGAGCACTTAATTACCACTATTTTTTATTAATTCAAAATGATAAATATGTGTTACGACTGATATTAGATATAATTGAAAGACATTAAAATTGTTTCCTTATTTTTGATTGTTATATTAATTGAGATATTTTGAATTTGATTTTTCAATTTTGTACTTAGAAATTTACCAAAGTACATGTGAAACACAATTGACTTATATTATATAAATGCTTCCGCTATTTCAAATAAGTGTATGTGACTCGAAAAACAAAAAGGGTGAGTATGGCTGCCATAAACACTCTTCCTTCCTACCTAGGTGGCTGGTTATGCTATTCATAATTAATATCTTAATTTTTGGGAATTCTTAACTATTATTAGACAAATATTATTGCTTGTCAAAATAGATAATAAAAAAATGCAAAAATTTTATTATTAAATCGATGAAAATTTCTCCTAAATAATAAATAAAATAATGTGTGATAGGATAGCAAAAGTTTGAGTAAAAATAAATTTTAGGATAATAGGAAAATAAAAATTCAAAAAATAATGCTATTCTTTAAAATGAAAAATTAAAATTGTTTAAGTCTGAGGTAATTATTAATTATTATACTCGTATTATATAAAAATAAATAAGAAGAAAATGTTGAAAATATTAAAAGCTAAAAAAAAAATTCTCAATAAAGCTTAAAAAATAATATAAAAAAATTAAAGCTATTTACAGACTATAAATTATCGAGAAATCAAAATGAAAAAATGAATATAAGAAAAAGTCATTTTCTTAAGTTTAACAAATAATGAATATTTTTATAAGTAGATATAAATCATTAACATAATTTAACATGTCAATAAACATGAATATAATGAAACATTGGTTGGCCTAAAGCTAGCCATAAACTTGTAGCTTGGTTTCGATAATTTCAGGGGTGTGCAAACCCTTTGATAAATTCTTAATTATTAAATAAAATATCTTTTATCACATAACAACTTGATACATTCAAGGCACAGTCCAAAGAATGATAAACTAATTTGAAATTTGGTATATTACATCTTTGATTTCATGGGACGTTTGTGCGTGGCACAGAAGGACATTATAATATTTTGTTTATGATTCCAGGACTGGATATTTACAAAATATTGCACACTTAATATATGATAACAGATGAACGTTAAGTTCTTTATTAATTCAATTCTATACTGCCTTTCCCTAATAATAAATCTATAGAAGCCAAGCTTTTATCTCTTTTCGATACTAATATTTATCTAATAAAAAAATAATATGATATTTTGATATCAATGAAGAGTTTGCCACCCCTTAATAGAGGGTCCTGAGCAGCTGCAGATGCTCTAACTGTACGTGTCCCGCGTCGGAGTGTGCTTTTTATGATAAGTGATTGAATGTTACTTTTTGATATTTCTTTTCCTAAGGAGAGATCAGTGAAGAGAAACGAAGGGAGCAAAGCACCAAAGCAGGCTAAATCAACCCTCTACAAGCCTCCCATATCTCATACTGATACATCTCTCCTTGATATATTTTTTTCTATATTTACAAAGGCGGCACTTGTGCTACGACGGGGACCGATCAAATAACATCGTTTTGAGCAAACTATTCGATTGTTCTGCTCCAATGGGATACCAGATTCATTTAATTTACTGGCTAAGTCTAGGGAGGAATCCATTTTAGAATCAATGCATCTAAAGAAACACTAAATCTAAATCTCGCTAGGCTAGTGCGAGTCCGGCTTGTCATCTAAAGTATTTTTAGGTAGCCAGACTCTAAATGACCTTAAAGCCAATAGGGAACACCCACAATAAAAGAGAAATAATTTGATTTTTGAATAACAAATACTCAGATTAATAGAGATAATAGAAATGAAGAGTGTCAGCAAAGGAAGCCGAGGCCTCTAGGCATGACCGGGTCATTGTTGAGCAGTGAGGTCTCATGCTCCATGAGCGGACGGCCAATTTGGTTTCCCCTCAAGAATCGTGGAAGTAGTTGCTTTAAAGTCACATAGATTAATTATTAATTGCTGACAGACGTCTAGAAATATTTTATTTTACTTTGGTAAATATCAGTCAAGAGTCTAGCAATAATATTTTATAATTAAATAACAATGTGATCTTCAAGGCAACAATTTTCTCATTGTTCTTGAATTATATATTTAAATGAGAATATAACTGCTAAATCTAAATACATTTAACATTTTACATTAGAGACAATTATTGTGTAGACCAATATAATAAGTTAAGAGTTAATAGGCCATTAAAATATTTAAATAGCAAGTCCAATTTCTATAAAAGTCGCTGTTTGACTAGAAGCCTGTATTAATGGACCGATGTTATTTGACTGGTATGTGCGCCAACTCTTCCTCAGAGGATGTTCTGAGGATCTAGCACAGCACCGCCTCGGAGATGGGATTCTCTGTAATATTTATGGCCGAAGTTTGCCATTGGGGTGTAGTAGATGTAGAATTGTTGACAGGAGCTAAAGGAGTCGTAGGAGTTGAACCTCCTTGAGGACTTCCCGTTACTGCAACAGAAAATCAATCTGAGAGAATATTTCACTAAAATCATCATTAGCATGATCTATCTATCTAATATAACCCTATATATCCCTTACAATTTTATACTATTTTTTTTTTATCAATAATAACCTAAAATCATTACTAATCATTCTAAAAATATCTAATTTTCATAACATTATTGTGTGATTAAATGATATTAATTAAAGATATGATGTCAAAATGAATGAGGTGATTTGAAATTGAAATAAAAGAGAAGAAGAAGAAGAAGAAGAAGAAGAAGGAGAGCGAAAAAAGCAAGTGTTGCAAAAGTTTAGTTTAATACAAAAATTAATAAAATTATAAAAAAAATAAATAAATAAATAAAGGAAAAATAAATGAAAGAACATAAACTTGCATAAAAGCATGCGAAGATGAATGATAAAAATATGAGAGGATATGAAATTTATGAGCTCTCAAAGAAAATGAAAATGAATGAGCTGAAATTATATTTTGTAGAGAAATTTTTGCCTTTCTCATAAATTTAGAATACACTATATTGGTTAGTTATACTTTATATAATAATAAATTATTTGAAATGTTAATGGAAGAGATAAGAGAAACAAATAAAAAGCTTCTGGACATAAATTTTATTAAAATTAGAAGCAATTTATCTTTTCCAAACTAATAACAGAATCTATTAAAATATTAAAAATCTTCGATAGGTTAATTAAAAGCATAATTCTAGAGACAAGGATCCCGAACGTTAATATTTAAAAAGACATAGGCCTTTTTATTTACAAAAGAAATTCTTAATCTGGAATGTAGGCAAACCAACTAACTTTCAAAATATCAAGTTTGAGTTATTTTGCCTTTTAAAATTATAATCACTAAGTTTAAAAAATTGAAAAGGTTTTATAACCTGCTAGGGAAGGGTGGCCATTAGAATCAACCTTTTGCTTATAGTAAGGAAAAACACAACAGAGAAAGGGTCCGAGCCAGGAAAAGCGTAAAAAAAATGTTGAGAAGCAAAAAATTCGGTCAGCCTACAATCTTTACAATTCGGAGAGTAGCAAAATTCAGGATATACACAGGCTTTTGTTTAATTATAGCGATTTTTTTTCCTCTTTAGGGGACAATTATTCTCTTGAGTGTTTCACTATATTATAATGAACTCGATCAATAATAAATAATATATATATTATTTATCTATGGTATTATCTTTTATTGAAAAAAATGAAACACTTTTCTAACAAAAATAAAAGTTTGACGCTCTGTATTGTTTCTTATTTTTTAATCAATCCTAACCACAAATCGATTAGTCTAAAATGGAAAAGATTTTAAAGGGAAAGGAATAGAAGGATAGAGTAGAGAATAAGTTTGAAGTAAGAGAGAGAATAAATGTGATTTATCAAAGAAAGAGATCGTGAGAGAGAGAGACGCATGCCATGTTGTTGTTCGCTTCATGCACATGCATATTTCCGAATGCCATAGGATGATAGGCTTTAGGATAAGAAGGGAAGCTTGCTTAGTGAGAGAGGCGTTGGCAGATGGCACGTGGTTTTCAGCAGCAGTTACCTGGCGTGGGGGCGGCAGCGAGGGCGGCGTGGTCTGCGACGGGGACTTTCCGTTTGTGGAGTATCGCTGCGGAGAGAAGGCACAGCTAAGCTCAATCACTACACTCTAGTGGCCAATTCTTAGGGTCAAAAATAAGGAGTGAAGGTCATCTACAGGCAAGACCATCTCAAGCTGCGCGGAGAGCACAACAGAGCACATTTCCATAATACAATATAATAAAAATTATTAAAAGAGAAATAATAAATGAAAAAAATTCTAATTGTTGACAGAATTGTGTTATCGTCAAGTTTCTCGGATAAGTGGAAAAAACGTTTAGAAAATCCGCCGGTTAATAACGAGTTATCATCAAATTATATAATGTACTATTTGCTATCAAAAGGAAGACTATAAATTAAATTAAATTAAAAATTAAGTATACTTTACGCTTTAGAAGACGATATAAGAGAAGATATAAACGTATAATCTTCAACGGGCCTTTTAAAGTTGCATAAAATTTTCAATTATTTTAAATAAAAGACTTTTTTGGCATTAATCTTGGTTTATTTTAGTAATGAATAATGCAAAAATTATTAATATACAATAATAGATGTATTCATTATGGCAAATAAACACGTACTATGTTTAATTGTCAAAGTGATGATGCCTGCATAAATTGTGGCCGAAACGTTGTATTATTGAATATTAATAATTTTTCTATTATTCATTAGTAAAATAAATCACGATTAATGTGAAAAAGTGTTTTTTATTTATAATAACACTAATCATGAGTCAAAATTGTCTTATTTATATTATAAATAAATTAAAAAAAGAAAGCTGTTATTATTGGAGGACGAAAGATAATATTGCTAATCATCACAAAAAATTTTGATTAACAAAATAAAATTCATTCATTTTAATTAATCCTGAGGCCATTAGGAACATAAGTAACTATAACTACTTTTTTATTTTTATTTTTAACAAATATAATTTAAAAATGGTGTATATTGATACTTGAGGGGGTTAGTGCGCCTCACCCTTCCTACGACCTGAATTTAGACTAGTGTTAGGCTTATTTATACTTAGAACTTAGAAAATTGGATTGTTTTATTATCTTCTTATATTGCTTGAATGAAAAACATTCTTATGAAAGTAAAGCCTCATTGGATTTCATTTCTATCTAAATAGGGGAGAGAGGAGAGAGAGAATGCAAATCCTGTACCCTCTCTATCATAAATTTCCAACTGCACTACTGATCTTGATTGAATAGAAATAAGTGGATCGCAAGATTTTCTTTTTATACTTTAATGTGCTTTGCAGTAATGAAAATTTTGACAACCAATGAAATATATTTTCTTTTTAATTTAAAATTAATTTTACTCAGCCATTTTATTTTAGTATTTTATTAGGTAGGATGAAAAGCCTAAAAATATGAAAAAAAAAAAATAATGATCCTAGTAATTTCATTCAATAAATATAAAATTTTTTTTTTCGTATATTCTAGTAAATAAATAATATAATACGTCATAAGACCTTTACTTACATAATGGAAAACAAGTTGAGTTTAAATCTTATTAATGAATGCCGGCAATATGCCTCAATTATCCTAATGAGCATCAACATTAAGAAATTATTTTACAAAGGAAATATTCTCTACATAAATAAAAAAGTGAGGACTGGAAGACCTTCGAAAACATTTCTTAAAAATATAATTTTACATTAATCGGCAGTTTATTTTTTTCTAAAAATGTTTAATTAATATTCAATATCTGAAATTATTTAATAAATTTATTTAAAGTATCTAAGATTTTAGAGTATTCGTCGTTAAAATATATCATATTGTATTATGGAATTTAAAGTACTAAATTTGATCTATTCTAAAATAAATAGCTCCTAATCAGAAAATCTTTTTTTAAAGAAAATTTAAAATATTTTGACGGTTTAAAATTCAAATGAAAATTTTATATAATAATTACCTTCCATCATCAAAATAAATTAGTCAAAACTATTTTTTTGGTGATTAGGAGTAAATCGTTTTTATGTATTGCTTAATATGAAATTTACATATCTCTTCTAATTATCTGCTAAAGATAAAACAAAAGATAGTACTTTCCTTTTTTTGAATCTACATTTGATAATACATTGCTTCATCAAAATTTTTATTTTTTTTATTATTAAATACAAAATTAATATAATTAATTCCAAGGGAGACATCGCATCTTACAACGAATCGAAATGGCAATTTTTTAAATTATTCTAGAGATCAAAAAAAAATTACAAGTATCTTTATAATTGGTTTAATGGGCCATTGTTTTCGAGTTATGTATTTTTGAAAATGACGAAGAGCGAATCCAAACCAGACTCATATTGCTACTATTAAAACAAATAGTTTAGTATCTAAATTAAGTTACTACCGCAAGTATTTACTTATCTAACTAATGGTAATTCAAATATCGTAGGGGATCACTCTTTAGTTGCCCATTGACTATTCTTCAAAAAAATATTACTCTAAAACTAGAGCCTATTTGGCAAAAAGTAAAGTCATATAATTATTTTTGGTCCATAGAATAACCAAAAAGTTTGTGATTCTCGATATGATGGGTGCGATATTCCCTTGGCAGTATTTATATTTTCGTAAAAAAGACATTTTTTAAAGCCCATAGGGATCAAAAAAATAACACAGTGATTTCAAGAGCTTTAATTATGACAAAATATGTATTAAAATAAGCAATACATAATTGATTAAATCATCACAGGCACTGTTCTAAATACACCCAGAGACATAATATCTTTTTGTTTGAAGTTTCATTATTAAAACATTTGGAACTCATTATTAGGTAATTTTTTTGAGCGCCCCTTATATTGCAAATAAAATAATTTAATAATTTATCACATGCACTTAATATGCAAATTATAAATGATAGTAAAACTTTCTATTTACTTAATTAATTGGGCCATAACAAAAGAATCCTTGAGGGAGAGCTTTCACCCACACACAACAAAAGTTCTTTGTGTCATATTTATAAAATTTTAAATTTTTTATTGAAAAAAGATTTTCAGATTAGAGCTAAAAAGGAGCAAATAAATATAACTTCTAATACAAAACTATAAGAAAATTTAAGATGGTGTTTATAAAATTTGGAAAATAATGAAGTAATTATTAGACAGTATATAAATTTATTCTGAATTCTAATAAAAATATATAAAATTAATTATTAAACTACCATCTTAAAAATAAAAAATTAAGTGTTATAATCTTGAATATTTAAGCAAATTATATTTAAACAAATAAAACATGCACCACACAATGGCATTAAATTATAAATTTAAATAAAAATTATTTTTAAATAAGAGAAAGTAAAAATATATGGGGAAAAAATAGAAAAAGAGACACATTTATCAAGCTAAATAAATTAAACTAAATTTTAAAAAGTGCTCAAATTAATTTTACTATAAATTCTATAAAAAAAAAAGCGAAGGGTGAAGACTTAGTACGTACCACTCCAAGGGAAATCCCGGCAAGGTAACAATGAAATAGAAACGGTTGCAATAGGCCAATCAGTGCTCTCTTAAAATGTTCATTTTTATGTGTGTCCTTGGGTGATTTGGGTGTTGGAGTCATAATTAAATATGTAATTTGTATGTTTCAAGTTTTAAGATTTAGGCCCTGTTTGAATTTCAATTTCAAAGCCAAATTATCTAAATATTCATAAATTTTGTTATTTTTGGGTCTATTTAAAATTAAAACAATATAATTTATTTGGCTTTAGAATTGGGCATCAATATGTTTGTAGTGTTTCTCAAATGAATTGGTTTGTTGAGGTAGAGAGAGAGAGAGAGAGAGATAGAGAGAGGGTGGAGTTATAAAAGGAGGGAGGCGGGAGGAGAAGTTGATTTTTTCACTTACCGTAGCCCTGGCCCTGCAAAAAGAGCCGGAATGCCTCTGCTACTTTTGCTGGTTGTTCCTCAAGAACCATACCACAATCTTGCAATTTCATCCAGGTGCATTTGGCTGGGTCCAGACGACCATTCAAAGTAACTGTGTCTTCACAATGGGGGGATAATGCTCCGGTCATGTTCAAAACGGGAACAACTAGGGTGTGTGAACCAGGATCTCGAGATATGCCCAGATCAGAACGTCTCACATAAGAATCAATAAACATGGCAAGGTTCGTCGGGTGTACTCGACGTTCCAAATATGATCGATAAACCTGGGCGAGATCATGATTGCGTTCCTCCGTGCCCTGCCAACAATTAATAAAATGATTAATATCTACTTATGATTATGCTGGAATATTAAAAACAATTTTAACCAGTTAAATAAAAAATAATTAATTATTTAAACGATTATGAAAATTAATCGATTTTCTTCAAGTTGTGATTTTTTTCAAAATTTATTTGAATTTTTAGTTTAGAATTAATTTTTTTAACTGATTAAAATTTAAAAAAACTAACGGACAATAGGTTAATAATAATATTCCCAACCGTAACAGAGAATATAATACCCTGAAGGGGAAATACTGAATATGGGACAAAAAAAAAAAACAAAAACAAAGGGGAAGGGCTATGAAAAAAAAGTCAGAAAAATTTTACCGTCGAAAAAAAAATTAAGGTAGGGCGGGAAAAACCTGTATACCAGAACCAGAGAAGAGTGGGACTAAAGAATATAAATTGAATAAATTTGCAAGAAAAAATTGACTATGTTAATTTATATGAGGACTAGATATTTTTATTCGAAACAATTCTATCTTATCTTTTTTTCAATTAATTTAACGAATAATAATTTAATTAATTGAAAAAAAATAGGATAAAAAATTTATTTAAACAAATTTTTTTTATCTTTACCTACACCTAGATAGGACAGACTGTTAATTAATAAGGAAAAAAAATAAAATAAATCCAATATTTTTATATTTTCAACTTATGTTAACTTAAGTTAACTTTTTATTACTCCTTTTTTTCTTTATTAACAAAAAGTTTTATCAACATTTTAATATATTATAAAATTTTATTTTAGCCCAGGCTTTTTTTTTGAAGTCTCTTTGGCATCATATAGACTTTTTAAACGATATATGTATATATTTACGATAAGTATTATCCAAGCATATTTATTTACATCGATTGGTATCCAATTGATTTAAATAAATATTCATCGGAATCCATGAAATCCGAACCCTTTTAAAGCTATCAATATTGACAAGGCCAATATCTTTAACTTGTCGGCCCAGGAGGGGGGGGGGGAGTATCCCAGGCTAAAAGCATAAAATATCAAAGTGGGAGTGAGGTGCATTCGTTGGTTTTACTTGCAGGAAGATAGGCCCTCCATTATCCACCTCATTAATGGTTTTTTCGATTAATCGATCTAGAAGAGAACTAAGCAATTAATCGAAAAATGCCATAATTAAGTGGTCAATAAGGTTGCCTTCCTTCCAGCAAGCAAAAATGAATTTATGCACCTCTTGGAATTTTAATCCCTCTATAATAAATACCTCTGCTTTACGCAGAAAATAATTTAGCATTAATTTTTCTTTCTTTTACGGGGGTGAGGAATCTAATCTCTCCCCAATCTAGGGAGGCCGTCAGTTAACATTTTATTTTAATGAATAATTTTGGCAATTAATAATGTCACTTCAAAATCAGTCAAAGTTACTTTTCCTAAAGAAAGAATATTTTTTTCTTAATATTAATACCCAGTTCATTAAGTACCTGTATTGTTAAAAAAAAATAATTGAAAGGGATGATCTAAACTTTCTGCTTTTAATCCGATTCCAACCTTCTCGTCGTTTCATTCAAAAGTTGTTTTTCAAATAGTTAAAAAACAGTGTAATATATACCAGTGTTTACTTCATTTGAATCTGGCTTTTCATAAAGTTTAAACAATGTTGATTTAATCATTCTTTTAACTAAAGATAATAACAAAATATTTACACGTCCAAAATGATGCCACATCAGATAATCAACAACAGCCTGAGTAACTCCTTTAGAACGCAGATGTCGGGCGTTCAATTTCTGATATCCCCATTCAATCCAGCCGGCTTGTGTCGAAGTGCAATTGACGAGGCAGAGAAGCTCCACATGCTGAGGCCTCATGATGGCGAATCTGGCCAGGACATTTGCTCCAGCTCCTACACCGAGGCCGATAACGGACCGTAATCCGAAGTGGGCAAGGACGAACCCTATCTGGTCAGCTAACTCGTCCATCATTGGATACTGGTAGCTGGAAAACATTACATTCCAGTTTATTTACTCAAATTCATAAAAAAATTCATATTTAAATTTAATTTCTAAATGAGAGAAAAACAGCCGTATCAATATTGCATGTTTTATTTTCAAAATAAACCATGAAATACAAAGATTCGAAAAAATAAGAAATCCAAAAAAATTGTATATTGGTTATTGGTCCAACTATTAAGTGACAAAAATTGGAAATTTTTATTTATTTATGAATTTTAATAAATTCATTATTTACTTAATCATATCATTTATTTCTTGGCAGCCTCCATAATTTTTCTGATAACCGGAATCACAAAGCCTAATAGTGATTGCCTACTTACAGGCGTATTTGCAATTTTTTATTTTTTTATTTGGAGCTGTCCTTATGCACTTGTATCGTACCTTTTTATTATTAATGAAACTAAAGATAGCTAATTTTTTTCATATCATTTCATTTGGACCGTATAGGCCCTCCTACCGGGATTGCCGTTTATTTAACCCGAGGTGCTTTCGTGCACAAAAAATCCCTCCTCCCCGCGATGCGAACACTCCTGTGCAGAATGGAGACACAAAAAATGCCAAGTGTAAAAACAAAACAAAAAAGGAAAAATAAATTTTGTCCAAAGTTTCAAGGAGAGAGACAGTTCAAAGTGATTGGACCAAATGGATAGAGCCTGCTTTCTTGGAATTCACTTTGAACAAAGAGAATTTGGAAGAGAACTGTCACTTACTTTAACATCAAATGATATCAGGGAGTAAAATTATTTTCTAGATAATAAATTTCTTACTCATCAGGAAGTGGTGCGGCACCTTCTTCTTGGCCGGGTGCATTGACATGATAAACGCAAAAATGATCTAAGAGAGAACGCATCTCACAAAAGTTGAAAAATGCTTGAAAGCTGGAAATATCTGAAAATGAACATTTATTTAATTAAAATAACGAATTGATTTTTTTTTAATAATAAGTCTAATTTAATTCATTTTTTAATAAGTTTCATTAGAGAGATGAGATGGATTTAATTTACATAGAGGATGAAATGGAGATAAAAAAACACGGAATGCTTAGAGGAAATAAATGAAATTTTTATGACAAGCTAAAAAATTAATTTAAATTAATTATTTATTTGCAGAATAAATATATAGTAAAAATTTTTAATAGAAACTTGAAATATTAAATTTGGAGATGTAAAATATATAACATAACTAATATTAATGTAAAAATAAATTAAATAGTTTTTGTCTCTGTCCCTTAGAGGAGAAGGAAAGCTCTAAGATTCAGTCCCTTCCCGTTTTGAGCTATAAAATTTATTTATTATTAAATAGGCTATCAATTAATTTAAATAAATATGGATGTGGCTAAGGAGTCTCAGACGTCGAAAAAGATTTAAAAAATATTAAATAGTTTCGAGACCTATTCATTTGAATTAGAAATGAATATTTTATATTTTTTCAGACTAATACATATATTACATAGTTATGCTATATTTAATATTTACTATGGTGATTCTTTTTTTGCTGGTGGGATGAATCCTGGGAAATTGAACCCAGGATCTCCAGCCTACCGGGACATAGATGTGTTCCCTTGACTTGAACACACGAGCAGAAATAAATAAATAAAATTTCAATAGAGGCTACCCTACTGGTTGACTTCCTCCCTTTTCATATATCTCTAAAATTTCTCCTTTTCACTAGATATGTACATTTTTTTAAATTAAAAATAAATTTTTTGTTTTTTAAATGATAAAGAATGATAAAGATTTAGTTTATTAAATTAAAATATTAATTCTATTCTATATCAAAATTCCTAATATCAGCCTGTCTTAAGGGATCCCTGAAGTTGCCACCGAGACGAACTTGAACAAATAAAAAATAGTTGGCTAATATAAAGATTTAAGACTAGGCGGAGAGAGCCAAATTTACAGTTTCCTGAGTGAGCTAAAGAACTTGAAAATTTTTCGAAAATTAAAAAAAAAAATAATCATGAAGTGTAAAGTTCTACGGGGTAACAATTTTGTAGTGATCTCAGTTTTATATAACATGAAATGTACTCTAGTTCAATAGTCAATGGTTTAAATCGGAGTTTATTCCTGAATTTCTGAAGCTTATAAAAATGACTAACAGTTGAGGCCCAGGTCGTGATAGGTGAGAATGGCGGGTTTGCCCCTTTGGCCCTGGACGGCGACGAGGATCGAACCCCTGCCAGTTTCGATGCGTTCCTCGACGACTCCAGCCGCAAGGGCAGATACGCTGAGCGCTCGTGATGCGGGCGACTGAAGTTGAATCGACTTCAATTCGATGTCATCCATGCTGTCGGACGGCATTGTGCTGCAATACAGGGAAATATTTAATTAATAATACAGTCATTTCAACTTTGCAGGCTTTTGTTTTATATAAATATAAAAATTAGGAATGGAACAAATCTTTCTCATTCGAATCTCTTGATTTAAAGAATTATGAAAAGTGTATTTAAAAAACAATCAAATAAAAATTTGCAATGGAAAAAATGGCATCGGGTCAGAAATTTCAGAGATTCGAAGGTCTTTTATTGTTCGGATTCTTTAGTAAAATTATATAACAAATAATCTTGTCGTTTCTATCTTATAGCCTATTATAGACATTTATTAATTAATTTTAATATTTATTAAATTGACGTTTCGGTCTTTCTTAAATACTAATATACCAGGGTATTAAACACCATTTCATTTTAGTGTTTAAAATAATAATTTTCGGACATTCTTCAAAATAAATGTAAATATAATATAATCGAAGTTTAGAGAATTTCAAGAGTTATTTAGATGTTCAAGTTAAGTAAGTAGTCTAGAAACTGATTTGAAATGGAATTGTGCAATGAAGAGAGAAAGATTAAGTAGCAATCATAACAATAGCATTTACTTTATATAAGTTTTGCAATATAGGAGTACTCGCTCACTCATTTATAATAATATTTAAAAAGTGATTTGTATTTGGATAAAAAGTTTTTATTGTCTTAGTTTAATCATAATTTACAAAAAAAAAAAAAAAAAAAACAGTATATTTATGCTGATTTTGCTTTTAATATTATAAACTCTTTAAAATTGGATTTCAAGAAAAATATTTTTAATTTAAAACATTATCCAAATTTGATTAATAAAAACACGTTGATTCCAATATGTAGAAAATGAAAGTGGAGTTTATGAGTGGAGTTGATAACTACAGCAGTTTTATGTCTAAGTAATATTGTATATGTGGCGTCCTCTTTCAGGAAAGCCGTATGGAAAGAAAAATATTTTTTCCCTGCTTTTATCGCATTTTCCTAAAGGAAAAGCGCTAGATACTTTGGCTTTGTTCATCCATCCAAAGTTGCAATAGACCTGGGTTTTTGCATTTAGTAGTCGATTAGTTTTATAGAAGCAGGAAACAATTTTTATAATTCAAAGACCTTTGTGAGATCCTCCTCAAGCTTTTTTTTATATCATTCGTATCTTTCCAAGTTTTTATTATTCACTGGATTTCTTTGAGACCAGAAATATATAATAGAAATGTGATTGTTTAAGTTTTTTCAATATGTGAGGCCATATTTATTTAAATTAATTGGTGGGCAATATAAATTTAAATAAATTTTATTACTCAGGACGAAGAGCGAACTTTTGAACCTTAGATCATGAAGGAAGTCTTTACCTCTGCTCTAATGCCAAAAACATATTGAGATGCGAATGACGCGATTATGGTCATACAGCACGTGATCCTTTTTTTGTAGCCAATAGAAATTAATAGAACAGTGTAAATTGGTGACTCAACGCTACAATACACACAATTTGTTACAAAAAAGAGCGTGTATGTTGTTGTCTTACACGGGTTAGACACGTCTCACTATAGGCATATTGAGACGTGTGAGGTGACACGCTCTTTGTTACCCTATGGAGCTGAGCTAAGTAGCGTCGTGTTATCAATTTGCGTTGTTCTATTAATTTCCGTTGGTTATAAAAGTGTCGCCTCTCTTGAGTCATATTCACTCTGCACCCAGACGGGCAAAAATTAGCTTTATTAAACAGAAAGAAATAGAGCCTCTAGAAGGTGGAGTCAAAGAGAAAAAGAAAAATTAGCTTGGCTAGATTTTCCATTTTGGTATTTTAAACCACGTAAACAACCATATAGAGATCTCGGTTCAATAAAATTATTTATAAATTCTTGAATTAAAATGCTCTTGAGGGTTGAAATTCTTCGAAAAATTGTTCGACTTTGAAACTTGAAAATGGCTATTTAAAAGCTTAAATTATATAAATAAAAAAAAAATGCTTTTTATATTTTATTTATTCATTCCATTTTCTCAAATAGATAAGTAAAGAGAGTAAAAATAAACAATTCAAGTGATAAATCCATATAGAAGAAAAAAGAGATAAGAGAGATATAATTAAGAAAAAAAAATAGAGTAAAAACAAAAAGATTCGACGCAATTAATTTCCAACTAGTATGACTTGAAAGTTGTACTTGCGATTGATTCATGGTCTGATGAATTCATCCGTAATTAGAATCTAGAAGGTAAGAGTAAACAAGTCCTTGATTAACTCTATTGTAAATTCTAAGAAGGTGAAATATTGTTTAATCTTAATATAATGAGTAAGAGAGATCGAGAACGTGGGGCATTAATGACAGGATCCGGAAATACGCCCTAGGTTTGCCGTCCCACTGAACCACAAATAGAAGATGGTACTTTTTATGTCCGATGTCACGGTTATTACACATCAGGAATTTATTTTAATCATGATTTCTTCTATTGTTAAAATAAAAAAAAAAAAAAAACTAATTTTATGTTAAAAAAATTCAATTAAGTTAAAAAAAAAAAAACAGGAAATATAATGTCCGGATTGACAAAATTTATAGTCCCTCTGGTTTGTTAAAAAATAAGATAGAAAACAAAACCCAAAGAGAAAAATTTTAAATAAATTTCTTTTAAATCACGTTCCATGTTTCAATTTACGTCAGAGATGTCAAAATAACGAGCTAAAAACATTAAAATAACAAATATCGTCACCTTTGAATAAATCAATTTTTAATGTTTAACATAAGCATACGAGTTATAAATAAAATAAATAAATTTATAAAGTGGTTAATGTCGTAAGGAGGTAGATTTATAAAGTGAGGGAGCAACCAAAATTCTCTGATTTTTAAAAAGATTGAGGATCAAATTTCAACAGTCAATATTAACAATCGAGAATAGCGATTTACATCTTGGATCTTAATTTCCACGAGCTCCACAAGAAGCCACAAAAAATCCCAATAAGAAAAAGAGGATTTGCAAATATAGGCAGTCTTGTTTCCTGTCTAAAGCGATAAAATTTACTTAAAATAATTAGCTACCAATTAAGTTAAATAAATAGAGAGGATAATAGATATAGTAAATATAAGTACAATATTTGATAGGAAGAGGGTTGCAATCAGGAATAAGAGCCTCTATTTATAAAAAAAAATCTTTATTCAGGACGTTTCAGCATAGATTTCACCATACCTATTTAAGATTGAAGATAGCATGATGAAATCTATGTCGAAAAGCCCTGAATAAAGATTTTTTTTTATAAATAGAGGTTCTGGCTGCTTCGTATATTTTTTGATATATCGAAACAAGAAAATGTCAATATATCTATATGGTCTAAAGATAATACTTTAAATACGCCTGTAGATAGGCAATCTTTTAATGATCTTTTTTCTTATTTTTAAAAAATTACAACGGCAGTTAATAAATAAAATTTTTAATAAGTTTTTTATAAAATTTAATTCAATTATCTAAAATAAAAATATTTTATAATAATAATAATATCAGAGAATAATTACAATATATATATATAATTGTAATATAAGTTGATTTCTATACGATATTATAATCCAAAAATGTTTGCCATGACAGGATGCTGATTGGTTATTGAGTGTCGCGTTTTGATGACGTCTGCAAGTAGAGTTTAGCATTTATTTCTAAAAGTGAGGTTACGTTAACTAATAAAAAAGGAAAAATACATCGGAGATGTCCTGGTATAATTCTAATTTTGTTTCCGAGATTTCACTCTATCTCGACATTTTGGAGACCATTGTAACATTATCAGAATATCAAATATTGGCCAACAAAGATAAGAGTGGTGCATAAGGACCCAATTTGGGTTGGTCCCCTCCTTCGGCGGGCAGCGCAGCTAGTTTCTAATAAAGGATAAAACTTGTAGAATATATACAAATCAAAAAGGTCCTTTAGATACAGGGACCTCTAAATAATTTCTGAATGAATAATCTAATTTGGTAGTAAAACAGAATTGAGTTGGGATTGCGAAATACGCTCCAGCAATTTTATGAGATGTCCTGGGAAACTTTCATCATTCATTTTGAATGAATCACACACTGCCTAAAAAACGAAGAAAAAAAAATAGCTATGGCTTTTCCTACAGTATTAGCCTTATTTTTTTTTCTTTAAATGATTTGATTTATATTAATTTATTTACTTCAATTATTATTTAATATATGACGATATGGATTATAAGCAGTAGCGTAGCCTCCATGGTTCCTGGGCAAATTATTAAATTAGGGTTGGACTGAATTTTTTTGGAATTGATTAACAAAATAAAAAGAAAAATCATAATATAGAATAATTTTTATGGAATCAAAAATTTTAATATTATTTTTAAAATTTGAGTCTTTTCGTGTTTTTCATCTAAATGTTTAATTATTATTTTAGATTCTTGGCCCCGATTCTCTTAAGGTCGCGGATTACAAGGCCAATGATTATAAAATAAAAAAGTAAAAAAAACTTCTCACCACTTCAGGGTATTGAGCTTCCAAAAAGCGGAGAAAGTCTTTCTTAGCTCATTTCTGCAAACTGCCTTATATTTCCCTCATCATTAAAAGAATAATTAATTGAAAAAAAAAAAAAAAAAACAGAGAGATATAAATATTTATTGTAATGTTTTGGATGGTATTCAATTAGATAATAATTCAGTAAAAAGTTTTTAGGAAAAATTTTTTGCTTTTAAGTTTTGTTTTAGTATTTATTTGGTCTTCCTGCCTTCCTCAAGAGATAATTATCTTTCCAGCCTTTTCTTTTAAGTAAACAATAATGTCAGTCCTTTTTTTTTCCTTCTCTGTTCTCAAGTTTCTTTTTGTTAAGATAATCACAAAAATAAACTCAGAGAATAAATTTAAAAAAATTAAAGTAGATATCTAATTCATCTTTCACTTATATACTGATAAAAATGCAAATATTTGAATTATAATTCAGATGAAGTTTAGAGAGGTCATGTTTTGAACATATGTCATATTAATTTTAAACATATGTGAACTTGAGTTATTATTAGAATTAATGTTATTAATATTTCAAGAGCGACATGTTATGCAAAATTAAAAATTTTTATACAATGTTTTATTTATTAATAAAATATTATAGAGAACCGTCGGGATGATCAGGCAGGTCTTTGAAAAAGGGATTCAAAGGAAAATATTTATAAAAAATATTAAATTAGGTTTCAGTCTCAGGACCAGAACTGGTTCTCGATAGTTCATTCCTTAGGCCTATTGCCTAATGGCTATTCTCATTTAAATAGTGAGAACAAATACAATTTCGAAACATCATATCAAATATAAAATATTGGAAATTATGCTATTATACAAAAAAAAAAAAAGAAAGGCGGACCCCGATAGAACGCCGAAAGCGGACTGCGAAGCTAGTAATGTATTATATAAATTGACAGTAGTAAGATAAAGAGATCTTCAACAAATTTGCTTTTCTGGTTGAAAATTTAAACGCCCCACCTCCTTAAGCCAAAGTAAACATTCTCTATCCCAAGTTCAAACTTAAGTTAACAAATAAGTACTTAGTACATTTAGCGCCCAACTGGCATCAAAGTATTTGACGATGACCTAATTCCTTAAGTTTAGTTAGCGATCCGATATAATAAAGACTGTTAAAACAATGAGAATTCTTTGCTATCAAAAGAATTTAAAATTGTGAGTTTAAGTATAATACATATCTTGATTTAAATAATTAAATTAAGAATCTAATAGGGGGAGAAGGAATGTAGATGATAAAGATCAAATATTTTTATATGCCTATTAAACATTTTTACCCTAATAATTAGATATTTCTCTTCTCTATTTTACAATTCCAGATCAGGAAAATTCCTATGTGGAATAAAAGTCAAGGGGTGAGACATCTAGATTTTCTTGAATGCCATACGGTCCCTTGTCCTCCCTCCACTGGAGTTGCCGCCTTTGACTCTTTTTATAGAAAGAAGCTTTGTTAGTGAGGATAAAACAGATTATAGACACAACTTAATTTTCCTGGATTAAAATATCTGACTTGAACTGAAAAATTTGATTTTTTTAATCTTTTCGGCATCTGAGGCCATATAAACCTCAAACGATGAACATATATATACAAATTATCCAGGCATATTTATCAATGCCAAATTTATTTAAATAAATTTTCTTCGAACTGCTCGTGATCCGAACCCACACCCCTTGCTTTTAACGTTTCAATATTGACATTGTCAACATCTATAATCTCTGGGCCTCAGGATGGAAGTTAAACAGTTTTTAAGAGAAAACATTAAATAGGATTGATAAGATATATTTCACCATAAATCAATTTTTAATCTCAAAATCGACGTGTTTAATCAACTTTAGTACGTTTGGTAATGTATTGAAATATTATGATCCACTTTAAGAAGGCGCATCGTCGAAAGATAAGGGGTGGCAAAACATAAATCTTGATATTATATTAAATATAAATTTAAAAATATAAAATATTTTTAGGGCTCTTAAAATCAAAAAATAATTTTTATCTTGCGATATCTCTGGCCATTAACGATATTACATATTTTATGATTATCCACCTCTATTTATTTAAATTAAGTGAAGTGGTGTCAATTTAATTTGAATAAATTTTATTGGTTTGTAAGGGATTGAACCTAGAAGTCGGTTCCTTACTCCTTATCTTACCAGGAAAAAAAAAGGATTAATCATATAAATAAAATTCTGTGTTAGTATTTCAAAATAAATTTATAAGGACTCCATTTAAAAAATTAGGAAAACCTTTCAGAGATTAAGTGAGAAATTTTAGTAATCATAGCCAGGAAAGAAAAGTGCACTGTTCTAAAAAGAAAACTCATATTTTTATCTTTTTTATTTTAAAAAATCTCAATATTTGCGCCTCTGAAAATTGGCATGGGCAGGGCCAGGTGTGGACCACTCACAATGGCTATAGCTTCACTCCCCTTTTGCCTAAAAACTTCCCGCAGTTTCATTATTGACATTAAGTTGGAAACAGCAGTGGTGAATCTCAGGCAAGTGGCCTCGAAGAACTAGACTGTGGAACGCACGCCGGAAGGCATCGATATTTGAATATTTAAGACTATTTATAAATAATATTTATAAACTCTAAATGAGCACCGCAACGAAAAAAAACAATTATTTATTTCTAATTATTTTGAAATTTATTCGTCCTGAATATCCTGACCGAAGTAGTGTCCAAAATGTCAGGGGTAAAGCAGTATTTGACTAAATTTCATTTTGACCGAATTGTTAAATAAACTTTAACTCAAATTCAAAATCAAAAAAAATTTTTTTTTTAAGATCAATTTGACGGAAGAGTCCATGTTAGTCTTTCTCTAAGCTATTTTATACATCTGGCAATAACTCGTTATTATGATTACAAACGGCTTTTAACAGGTTTGCCCTGGAGGGTGACCTCTGAGTAGCATTGCTTAATTTATTTGCCCTCATCACAAAGGGCCATTCATGATAACCTTTTTAATTCCTAGCCCTAGGATAATATTATTTTAATGATATTGAAATTTTCAGTTCAAATAAAAGCAAATAATTAACTTATATTATATAATTATATAAAGTATATGAATATTTTTATATTATTTTCATTAATACAATTTATGTGTGGATAAGTGTATGTAGTGTGGGATGAAAATATGTATTGAATATTATTAATTACGTAATGATCCATTTCCTTAGTTAGGAAAATTATTTGAAAATTTCACTCAGTACAATAAAACAATTGTATTTTAAAATACGATATAAAATGAATCATTTGATATTCTCAAATTTCGAAATTAATTCATTCTTTAAATTAAATGATTGAAAATTTTTGTTGATCCGTTGACACGTGTAAAGGAAATTCGGGTGTACGGATTTTTATAGAAATTCATATGTCGTTATAAGAAAAAAATTTCCAGGATGTAAGAAATATCAAATATGCTCATTAAGATTCAAAATTTCATTGAAATTAAAAAACGGACGTTCAAAATTTGAATTCCAGAAAATGCACATATATTGGATATACGAGGGACCTCTGGCCGGGTGCGTGACAGGCTGAAACGAAAGCAGTAGAATAAATTAATTAATTAATAAATAGCACCAAGGATATATTTCTAGATGAAGTAAACAAAAATCTATTAAGTGTTTCGAAACAAGTTGCTGTTTGGAATCTGATGAGAGAAATATAAGGCAGATTGCATTAATGGAACAAAGACTTTGAATGTCAAAGCCGAAAGGAGACATTTTCGGAGAAAATTTAATTTGTCCATTGTCAGTCACTCTTTAAATGTACATACCTTATCATTTATATCATAATAATAATGAGAACAATTACAAATATATGATCTTATAGGCTATGTGAAATTATACGCCAAAGGTTTTTTTTATATACATTGATGGTGATTGAAAATTGACTCCCTATTTTAAACTATTTATAATTTTTTCGAGAAACAGCAAAGAAAAGTGGCCTCTCTTTTCACTGTGTACGAACCGTGTTCAAGAAGTAGCTTAAATGGCGTCCTCCTTGCTATTGTTGTTCGTGAATGACTGAATCACCATTTTCCTGGAAAATGGATGGGTCGACATGGTCCGCTTGAATGGCCGGCCAGAAGCCTTGCGACTTTTTTCTTTGGGGTTGGTTGAAGGAGCAAGTCTACTCTACGAAACCAAAGACTTTGGAAGAACTTGAGGGGCGAATACGAGAAGTTATTTCTTCCATTCCACAAGAGTTCCAGGGCAGATCAGTTGATGCGATTCCCGAGCGGCTTGAGAAAGAAAGCAGGAAAATGCTGGTGCCCATATCGAATTTTAAATAAAATTCCATGTTATGTGCGTTCTTGTAAGATTCATTTCTTGTAAAAATAATTATTCAGAAATAAATTATAAGATTCTTAAAATAGGGAGTTACTTTTCAATCATCCTGTCGTCTTTTTGACATCTTAAGCCATAGAGATTTTAAACAAACACAATTAGATTGTATATGATACTTGTTATCCAGACATATCTATATCAATCAGTATCCAATTAGTTTAAATAAATTTTTCATCGAAATTCCTGGGATCCGAACCCACATATTATAATAGACATTATATGTATATTTATAAAGTGACTGATGATGAACGAAATAAATTTTGTCCAAAACGACTATGGCATGTTCTATTGCTGTAATCTACCTTATACCTTCCTTATTAAAAACCTATTAAAAAAATTTTGTATTTACAGGATAGATGAAGTGTAGAAAAGTATAGAAATTGAAATAATAAGTCAGAAATAATTTAGAGGCATTTACTTATCTAATTTGTAAATTGAATAAAATACGTTGAGCAGTTTTTGAAAAATAAAAACCTTACTAATAATTTCCAGTATATTAACAAACTGATAATTTCATTTGGCCAATTTTATTCAAAACCTTCCTGTCGGTAGAAACCTAATTTGAATAACAAATTTAAACCCCAAACGTAAGGTTTTTGTTTTTAGATATTTTATTAAAACATACAAACATCTAGATACATTCATTTTGAGTCTTGGAAGAGGGAAGTTAATATAGCGGCGTAGAATTAATAAATTGCGCTCCTATGCACGACATCGCTTGTTTATCGTTCTATTTATAATTCTTCAATATCCGTAAAAAGTTTAGTCTATTTTAAACTGACAGTCTTAAAAAAGTAATAAGATTTGCATTCTAAAAGAATAAAAAGTTTATTAATAAAATGAATATAAAAGCAATTAAATTTTTCTTAAATAAAACAATCAAGATAATAATTTCAGGGGTGGTGTTGTCAGATTCAACATTTTTGGATGTATAAATAATATATAAATCTGTGCCTTGGTATAAGACAGATATATACATTGTCAAAGAAAATCCAACTGTCTTTTCTATTTCTTGCAAAGAGAAAATGGGCTAAAAACATATCTATATTTAATATTTTTATAAATCAGGACGCTATTTATAACAATATTTGAAATATTATTAATAATGGAAAGAGAGGTTGAATCGAGTCACCCTCTATAATAGATTCCAATTTCCATTTATAACAATGATTCCAAAACTTTTTGGCCCAATTAATTTTAGGTTTGAGGATCGTGTGCCGGTTTTTTAAGAAAAAGAACGAAATTTTATATGTAGTAAATGACCTCTAAGGTTTTTTTAGTAAAAAATATTTTTTATCTAGTATTAGCTACTAAAAAAATTTATTGTTATTTTAAAAAGGAAGATTTCCTTTGTCTACATGGTTAACGCAACATCCTTGTAATCTGGAGGCCTCTGGTTAAGAGCCAAGATTTTTTTTCACATTGAATATAGATTTATGTAATGAAATAAATCTTCAAGTATGAGTTTGGATTTACCTCAAACCAATATCAATGATTTATTATATTGCAGAAAAAAAAGGGAAAATGTGGATATGGATTTTATGATTACATTTCATAATTAGGTTCAAGTAAAATAAAATTTGGTAAATCTGAGAAACCATTTTTTCCAATATCATCTTAAAAGATCTGTTAATGTCGGTCACTAAATGGAAACAATAATAGTCTATGTATTGTAGTTTCGTGTTAGAAACGACTATTTCTTCCTATTTCAAAGGAAAGAAAGAGAAGAGAAGACTTTATGAGGAGAAAGTAAAAAAAAAAAAAAAATGGGTTCACTGTGGGTGGGGGATTTCCGGTGAGTCTGTTCAGAAAAGTAAGCCATGTGCAGTAGTGGGCAACCCAGACGGAGCGCCGCCAATCGATCCGAACAAAGAGACGACGTAAAGGTCTGGAATCGAACCCCGGCTGGGAAAATATTAGGCCAGAGTAAATTATTCTAGTAAAGTCATTGGCGTAGGGCAAGGAGGTTGGGGCAACCGGCAATCGACGTCACTGGGGGTCATATCCTGCATGTCCTCCTCTTCCTACTCCTCTTTCATTTTAATAGGAAGAAAATGTCGTGAGAGGATATCCGTGAATTTTAACTTCTTAAAATGGAGAAGAATAATTATGAGGTCTCTCCATGGACCAGTTTAATGACAAGGTCTGATGATGAGAATGGTGGCCTTGACGAACGTTATCAAAGAATTTGTTCATGATATTTAGAAAGTGGATACGTCACATATGGGCAAAATATTAGTAATATTATTTAACATTGCATAAATCAACTAGTTTCTCTAATTAGAGGGTCGCGAGGCATGACCCTCACACTAGTCACAATAAATTGATTTTTTTTTAACTATCTATAACAGCAGTTCTCAACCTTTTGCTTTCGCGGAGCTCCAAACGACATTTTTTCGCGGACGGGTAAAGTAAAAAATGAAAATTTCGCAAAAATAAATTAGTAATTTTTTTTTTACATTGAACAAGTACAATCTGAAATAAATAATATCCATCAATTCTTTAAAATAACAAATTTCAAAATTTGAAGTGTTCGGGTCAATATAAATTAGTAATAAGTCATATTCGTGTTTAAAACTTAATTTAAATTAAATTTTGTATATACCCTGTTCCTTGGTGCAGAGGTAGAGCTTTCGCCTCACATACCAAAGTTCAGTGGTTCGCTTCCCGTCCTGAGCGACAAAAATTTGTTTCTATTATATTGGCTACCAATTAATAGAAATAAATAAGGACGGAGTCTAAAGATGCCGAAAAAAGACTTAAAAAAAAAAATTTTGTATATAGTGGGGAAAATTTATGTCGGTTCGGGGACCGCTGATCTATAACTTGAAAAGAATTCAATTTATATGAAATGGGAAAATTTTAAAAAAATGTCTAATTCGCTATTTTTTTTTTTTTTTTTTTTAAATATTTTTTGCCATTTTAGGTCGTCTATATTTATTTAAATTAATTGGTAGGCAATATATATATGATGAACAAAATCTATCAATTATATAAATTTTTTTGCTCAGGACGAAACCATTGGTCCTTATATCATGAAGGAAAAGATTTATCTGTGCTCTAAGGGAGAGAGGTAGATTTGTATCTTAAACTCGTAAATAGAAAAAAATTGTTTAATTATAATCAGTCCTGTCTCTTAGAGCAAAAGGATGGTCTAAGGGTCAGTGGTTCGCTTCTCGTCCTATGAGATAGAATTTATTTAAATTATATTTTGCTGCCAATTAATTTAAATAAATATGGCTGGAGTCTAAAAATCCTCAGATGCCGAAAGACTTAAAAGAAAATTATAATCACGACCTATTTGGCAGTTTAGCAGGAGAACTCTCCCTTGGGGAGCCCCTTGGTTTAATATGCCCAACCTGGTTCTCTCATATCTTAGAATGATAATAAGCAGAAATACTTTCCCAAAGGGCGTTTAAAGAAATATAAATTATTCTGAATACATTTTATTTCATAATTAATTAAATATCTTGTTATTAAGTTTTTCCATTATTGATTTTCAATCAAATGAAAGAGAGTTTTAGTCAACCAAAGTCAAGAAACAGATTTACAGATTTGTATGTTTTGTTTTTGTTTTCTATTCATTATCTTTAATAAAACTTAATTATAAAATTTTCAGAATGATAAGTGATGATTCATACATTCTTTCAGTTTCAAACCAGCACAAAGACAGACGATCTTTGAATTTGTTCATTAAAATGAAAACAAAGATATTCTTTTAGAGAGTGACCTATTTGAGAAGAGGGGCCCAGGGTGGCCGCTCCCCCTCCAATTCAAAGAAAATTGTAAGAAACAAGGCCAAATGAAAAAATAAAAATAAAGAATATTTCGATCAATAGAAAAAAAGAAATTCTAAATTTTATTTTATATAAAAAAAATTTTGCCTTCTCAAATAAAAATCTAGGATACACTTCTCTTAAAATTCTTTATTCAGGAGCGACTCGATTATCCGGATAAACAAAAATCGGGATACAACATTTTATTCATCTCAGTGAAATAATATTGGGGTTATCATGATTTCTAGAAAAATGTTTCAGATAAGTATCACTTCCTGATACCGGAAAAATTAATAGTATTCTATGATTTTCTGTAAAATGTATGTAAAATTTGGTTGAAATACATTAAAGTGGGTTCGAGTTATCTTATCGTGTGAACGAACATACATTCATAATTCGATAAATTGTATTGTAAAAAAAAAAAGAATAATCAAAATCTCGAGATCGAATTTTTGGACGATTACCTTACTTTCCCTATACCACGAGAGTGCAATGAATTTTAAGAAATTCAATTAAAAAAAAAAACATTTAATAAAAATAAGAAAATATAAACCAATCGTAAGAAAGCAAAAAATAGGAAAAATTAAAAAAACAAAGGAGGAAATTTAAAAAAATGGTACAAAACATAATAAATAAATAGTTCTTCGCTGTGTTTTATTTAAATTTTTTGGGGCCTCATTTTGCAAAATACTCTTCAGCCATTTCCTTATCGATTTGATACTTTTACATTAAAAATCGAATCATTTTCATCGTCTGAATTGGACATGAAGGATCGATTAGAAGAACTTTTAGAAATTTTTCGCTTTTTAGTCGTGATTGTATTCGCTTCAGGATTTTTTATACACACGGAAATACTGACAAAATTAAAACGAATAAACACAAAAAATGATATTAAAACCATGAATTAACAAGAAAATAGAAATCAATTCGAGAGATGAAAATTTTTCTATTTGTAAATCCATTCAAGGTCCAATGGATTTCTTTATATTATGTTTTTTTTATTTTAAGCAAAATATTTTTTTTTTTTGTCTTTTTCGGCATCTGAGGCCATTTAGACTCCGTCCTTATTTATTTCTATCAATTGGTAGCCAATATAATATAAAT
>JAAAKE020148447.1:0-12891 GCA_010014785.2 Anisolabis maritima | reverse complement strand
AATGTATTAAAAGTTAACTTACCTTTTTTTTAAAGAAAAATATAATAATTTATTTGTTCTGAGGTTAAATCAACTGGAGATGAAAGAGTGGGAAACTATCAAAATAACAACTGAGATCAATTCCAGAAATATAAAAAAAAAATATAATCAAAATTAAAAATGATTAAAAGTCTAAAAATAATAAAAAAATTATTTGACTAATATGTGTATATTTTTTTAAATTTAAATAAATGTTGATTAAATTTAAAAAAATAACGAGGGAATTATGAATTTATTTAAATGTCAAGGTTTGCTAATGACATGAATTTTTATGTGATTAATATCAAATTAAAAAAATATTTTGAATTAAATCATTAAAACATCAATAGGACGTTTCAAGATAATTTTCGAAATTAGAAATATTCAATTGATAAATTTTTTTACTATGCAAATTTAAAAAAATATTACAATTATTTTTCCTTATAAAAAATAATTTTTTGTGAGTATATTTTTTGTTGATGGATTATGTGACTTAGAAATCGAGCCCGGGATCTCCAGTTTATCCGGGATCCGGTGTGCTTCCTTTGCAGCAGACCAGTGGACAATCTAGCACACCAGCAAAAATTTAACAATATTTATCAATCTCTCATGATAAAGTTAGTCCAAATTAAAAAAAAATAATTTTCCACTTATCAGCCTCCTTTTTTTTATTTTTAAACAATAAACTTTGGCTTAGAGTCTGCTTCGAAACATACATTGAAATATTAATATGTAATTTCTTTTAATCAAAAATAGATCTCGAAAAACCATTTATTTTGTTGAAATTATTTGTTCTAGTTTATAATTAAAAATAATCATAAGTAATCATAGGAAAAATGGAGAGAACCCCTCCCATCCATTGGAATAAATTTGGAGATAGTAAGTTATAATTTAAGAAAGGTGGTTTAGTTCATATATTAGACAAATAAAATATTGTCTAACGACTCTTAATTAATGAATATGTATATACCATAAAGGACATACGTTTGGTTCCCATCTTCAAATCCTAGCAAATTAAATAAAATGTTTGGTTTTTCTATATATATCTCTTGAATATGTAAATGGACTCAGAATTCCAATAAAAAAAATTGTAAAATATAATTTCTGGATTTATTTCAAGAAACTAAAATTAATTTGATGGTGTAAATCTAATTATAAGTGAAAAGTGTTAAAAAAAAAACTTAGTAGTATTATTTTTAGAAAAAGAATATTTTTAGATAAAGAAAAAATTTCTTAAGATGATGTTTAAGCTAACCTGTTATATTAGATTTATATTTTGAGAAAAACTTATTCTTTACTCTTTCATAGGTAGGTCATATTACATGACAAAATCCAAGTAGTGAGAAAAATAAGGATCAAAAAGAGGTGGTTGAGGACAAAGCAATGCTGTGCAATAAGATCTCTCCTAAAAATAGACAATATCCGTAATTTGCTTGAATATTCTTGAATATTAAGGGAAAAGTGGTTAAATATTTATATATATAATGAACAAAATAACAAGCCTGATATAAAAAGAAAACGTTATGGATCATACAATTTTAATTAAATATCTCAATATTCTAAATGGATGCTGTGATAGGAGTACATCATATAACTTTCTCTAAAGTGCTTAAGCAAGAGAAAGTAATATAGATATGCTGACTCACGAGATATTTTGTGTCGATATATTTTTCCCTCATAGGATATCGAATTAATACCCAAGAGATAAATAGTGTACCACGAATTTTTTATTCGAAATTTAGCTTGATAGGTAAGCTAATTTAAGATTACAAGATAGAGCGACTCCTTTAAAGGAACAGTTAATATTGATTCATGATCATATTTAATTTATTTTAATTATAATTACTATTTTTACTAGTAGTAAGTCTGTATTTCAATAAACTGATTGAGGTGAGTTTACCAAGAAAAAAAATTTATTAATATTTTTATTGACAATAATAGTTGTTGCTTATCTCTCCCTAATAATGCCACATATATTGGGTTGGCAAGAAAGGGATTTTGGTTTGTACAAAGAGATAGCGTTATAAAAACCGAAATTACTTTCTTGCCAACCCAATATAATTTTATATAGTCATTTGGTCTTTGAATGTAAAGAGAAAATTTTATCTTGTATAATGCAACAATCCCCTCCTCTCTAAATTCCATGTAATAAAGCTATGAATCTGCTTTGGAAGCAGGATTTAAATGATCAAATTCTGTTCCAAAAGTCATGAACATAAATTATTATTTTAAATTCTTGTTTAATTTACTTCTTAAACGTAACCTCCCTGCTACTATCTTACCTAAAACTTAGCAATCTCCATTCTTTCAATTCCAATCTCAACAAGCACCTTTTAAAGCCGTCACTCCTTATTCGTGTTCTTCTTGGTTGCATGTGAGTGACCACTGTCACTGTCATTATAGGTCCGTTGAACCTTATACTTCCATATTCAAAAAAAAATTCAAGTTGAAATATTTAGAAAACATTAAATTTTGATTTCCCTCATTTCAAAATTTTAGATTTTGAAGTAAACAGATTTAAAAGATACTTTAAAGAATCTTGTTACATCCAAAAGAATATAAATTGTGCGGTGAACTTCAAAAGAGACCAGGAAACTTAGCTGATGTATAGAAAATGTTATCAAATTATAATATATTTAAATTTATTTCATATTAAAATAGAAAATAAATTTCTTTCAAATTAGCAATTCGTCCTCTTCTTGTTACATCCGCCATTATTCTTTAGTTAATCCCCTGGTTGTTTTGCGTCTTAATAGGTTTAAGAAGTAAATTAAACAAGATTTAAAAAAAAATAATTTAAGTTCATGACCTTTGGAAAAGAATTTAGTCATTTAAATTCTGGTTTCGACCAAAGCAGATTCATTGTTTCATTATATACACATTACAGAGGAGGGGATTGTTGCATTAATCAAGATAGTTTTTTTCTCTTTTCCTTCATTGACCAAACGACTCTATAATATATATAATATATATGTGGCATTATTAGAATGAGATAAGCAACAACAACAATTATTGTCTATAAAAAAATTAATAAAATTTTAGCCCGCTCATGAAGAAGCGTTGGAAATAACTTTCGAAATATCCGGCAATAATCACCTGCAATAAACAAAAATTTAGCCTTTTGTTTGACCTTCATAAATATTTATTTGGAATCACACAAATTCGAACTTAAAAATATTTATATTTTGATGAGTCGTCTTATATTTTCATTGAAATTCTTAAAATCTCAATTTGAGTGCTCTACCCCTTTTTGTGGTGGAAAATGATTAATACTTAAAGCTTTTCTAATTTATTAGACGTACAAACATTTTAGTTAAAATCGTTAGCATGGTTTATGAGGAAATAAAACAATAGTTTCTTACTTTATATTACATATATAAGAGAAAGTAAAAATACAAGATCATACCGATCGTACCGATTAAACCCGAACAATTTTGGGCAATATACTTCAAAGATTATATAAAAAATAATTAATATAAGAATTTTAATAAAAAATGTTAGAGCTGTTTTAGAGAAAAATAAAAAAATTAAAAAAGTATATTATTAAAGTATTAGTGCGGCTTCGATTTTATTCAAACGTTTAGTGTCGCATGCGATGGAGGTTCCTAGTTTCAATCAAAGTTTCTAACGTTTTTTTTTTGTTTTTGTGATAGACACAGACAGAGAAAGGCAGCCAATTTTTTTTTAGAGATGAACTCATAACGAGTATATCTTCTAGTATGCTTACATAGATTTTTAAATCCTTTGTTAATTAACAAGATTTAGCCTCTTCCTCCCCCCCTCCCGTGAATGAGGGGTTAAAGATATTGATAAACTTAAAAGCCAAAGGGTGTGGAGGTTTCATCGGCAGTCCGATGAAAATTTATTTAAATCGATTGGATACTAATAAACATATATAAATAATTTGTATAGTAATTAAAATAAGTGTGTTTAGTTTCAAGTCTATATTTATTTGTCTTTTCGAAAAGATTAAAAAAAAAAACAAGATTTAGTTTATATTGGTATAACTAGGTATGTATGTACAAATCTATTTTACCTTTTTCTAGAGATGTGCCCATGCTACTATAAAACGGTACCAATGAATAGAATTCTTATTTTAATATTTTTTTAAATATTATTAAAGATATTTTTTGTATTTAAAGAATGTGCTTAATGATTATAAAAAGCCTTTGAAAAAAAAAAGAATATTTAGATGTTCTTATTAAAAAATAAATATTTGTAAAAAAAACTTACAAACAATATATAGATGATATTTTGATAGGATGATTTGATGATGATGATAGAAATTTGCAGAATCTCCTCCCCTTATAATATATACTAAATGTATATATTTTTTACCTAAAAAGATTAACAAACTATTAAAACAAAAAAAATAAATAATAATGTAGAAAATGAAAAAATTTAAAACAGCCATCTCAATATTATTCAAAATTAATTATTATAATATAAGAACTATTTTTTAGACGTAACAAATAAAGTTTGAAATTATAGGGAAAAAAAACAAAAAATTATTATTATAAAGAAATACGGAATATCTTATCAAAATTCGTCATAAGTGATAAAAATATACATTTCTCAAAAAAAAAAAAGTTAACTTAATATCAATTTTAGTTAGGACATTAAAAGAATAAATGAGTCAGGATAAGAGTCTTTAAAAGAAAAGAAAATAATTTTTCATGTTAGAATTTTTTAAATAAATAAAATAGGAATTAAAAAAGCACAATTTAAATTTTTTTTATTAATTGTTTTTTCTTTATTTAAATAACAAACTTATTTCTAGTTCTTTGAAAAATACTTTTTTTACCACTAATTAATGAATGATTGATTATTCATAGATCAGATAGTAAAAAGTTACCTTAGATATATTTATTCAAATATTAATATAATTTCTTTCTTTTTTTTTTTTTAATAAATAGATAAGTAAAGATATTCCAATAAAAACCTCTCTAATTAAATGGAAATTCTATAAGTTTTTACTTTGAAAAGGAAGGATATTGATTTTTTTTTGTTATTGGAAAATTTTTACTATCTATTTATTTAAAAAAAAAAAAGAAATATATATTTCAAACAAAAAATGCAATGAAGCTCATATATAATTTTTAGTTCTTTAAAGAAGGCATCCAAGTAAAAGTAAATGATGTATTGCTAGTAATAACCGTAACATATTTATGAGTGGCTTAGAATCCGACTCACCCTAAAAGCAAAAAATTTTTAAAAACGCAAAATTTCAATTAAGACAACTAAAATTGAATTAAAAAATTATATAAAAAAAAAAAAAAAAAAAACTTTAATGAGATTACTAATTTGAACCACTTTCAAAGAAAATATAATTTTAAAAACTTTAAAAATTTAGTTTGCCTCCCCCTCTACCAAACATGAATGCTGGTTACACTCCTGATTACTCTTTGGGCCTGTTTTTTCATATATAATAGCTGAAAATAATCAGCGGTTGATTTATTTCAAGACATTTATTTGGTTTAATTATCTAATCTGACTTTCCACTTAATATCATTCAACATAATGAAAATATTTTAAAAAAAATATATATATTTTTGGGGAGAGACCTCACCATGCTAATCGGCATTTCTCAGTAAAAACACTTAAAAAGGTTCGAAAATAGAAGAGGCACTTTTAATTTAAAAGATGAGATCTAAAATAGGATGTACCGTCATAGTCAATTGTTTCCTTAATAAATGGCTTTGAAAAATTCCTTTCTTCTAAAGGCCTCATCTCAAGCATTTCTAATAGGAATGTGAGACTGAAAATGTGGGTAAACTAAATAAATAATTTTGGATGAGGTTAACAACAAAAAAACAGACATCACACACTTGTGACAACTCCAAGGCCTCGATAATGAGAAATATAAAAATAATTAATTCTTCAATTTATTTATTGACAAAATTAATCCATACACTTTTATTTTAAACTTTACCGTATAAAATATAAAAAATGTACTTTTCCCAGACAATTTATTTTATTGCAGTTGCCGGAAGAATAGGATAAAAAATATTAAAACACACAATAAGAAATATTATTAATTCATGGTGATATAAAAAAACATGCATAAACAATCATTATATTTTGTGTAACCAAACAATCAAAGTGCTCAATAACTTTTTTAAATATATATAAATAAAATTATAAAAATAGAGATTATATTATATATTTATATATCGTTGGAGTAGATTAGACAAACATAATATATAAATATTTGAAGTTATAAAATTTATGAATGAAAAATAAATATTTCTTTATTAGTAATATCAGTTAAAAAAATATAATATTCTCTCAAAAATAGAAAACATTTTTTAGTATTTTATGATATATATATATATATATATATCTAAATTTAGTCATGTTTATGCTCGTTGAAACATTTTAAATAAGGCAAGAAAGTTAGGATGATTATCATAAGCTCTTAGTTGATTTAAATAAATAAATAGTTACGTATTAATTAAGTTTCTTGATGTTTTAATTGGATGAGGAGTTATGCAAAATTTTCGGGATTTGTAAACACCAGTTAGAGTATCCAAATGAACAAACGATTTGGAAGTGGGAGTTAACAGTATAGGAAATTTAACGAAGGTAATTGCACTCTATGTCAGATGGTGATGGATTCAGCTAGGATATTGATTCAAATTTAGGGAATAAACCAAGTGCAGAAAAATATTTAATTCTGCTGTTGTTGTCAGATTGTTCCTGAAGAAAAAGAGCCATCACTGATGATGAAAGCTGCAGTTGAAGTTATGCCGCCCACATAGAAGAAATTCCAATAAAAAAAAGTGGAAATAAAACGTAATATATGCTGACTCCTAAAAAAACTCACCATTTCCAGCTATTATTTCATTGTGATATTGCAACTACTCTTTAAAAGTTCAATACCGGATATTTTGATAACCACCTCATATGTTTACAAACACTAAACATTATTCATTTTCAAAATTCTAAGCTTCTACAGCGTTTCTAGTCATAGATTCAAGTTCTATTTCATCAGTTTCATTTTTGGGTTTTTGTTGTTTTGGTGGATTTGGTTGTTTTTCTGTTTTATAATTTTCGATAAAATCTTTTAAATCAAGCGTTATAGTTCGTACAGCAATTAAAATACCAAAAACATTTTTCATTAAGAAAATATGTGCTTTTCTTTGATATTTACACCACAGATACATTCTAAGTGTTAAAAAAGGCACATCTATCATAATAAGATGCAGGATTGAATAAATAATTGACATTGGAAGAAAGAGATTATCAAAATTGACATTCGACAAGCTTAATTTATATAACGCCAATGTTGGAAGAAGAAAATCCATTGATCCTAAAACCAGAACTGTAGTTTCAAGGGTGAATGTCAGTGGCAGATTTGACTCTTGGACTAGAAGTAAAGCTAAAATATTAACCGTGTCTAAAATCTCAATCGCAGTTTTTCCACAAACATGTGTAACAAACATATTTCTGGCTGAATGTCTATTGGATTCATTATGTCCCTCGACCAGAAGTAAAAATATTATTCCAGATAGAGCAATAGTTATTTGTAATAATTGAGTTCCAAAGACATCTTTTGGAGAAATCTCTTTAGGAATATTAGAAGTAAATATCATTATAAGTTTGGCAAATAGGATTAAACTATAAAATAACCAAGAAATATAACTAAGTGGCATTACACCTAATTTTCTAGTTGGAAATTTCTTGCTAACAATATTTTTTGGAGAAAATAAAAACTCACTTGGATTTGAACTCATCTTATTACCTAAAAATTGATAAGATACAGTCAAAGTGCCAGCAAAAATGAATACACAAACAAAATCAGCGATAAACCAAAAATAGGGATGAACATTATTTTTGAAATTAGCTATAATATAATAATTCAATATACTCCCTTGAACTATCACTAAAATTATTAAAAAGGTGCCATTTATAAAATGAAGAAGAAGTCTTTTTGAGAAGCAAGAAGGGCCGATCTCTTCACTCGACGACATTTTTTAAATTAAAGTAGAATTCAAATTAACTGGAAATAAATATTAATATTAATCCAAAGAATTCAAAACTAATGAATTTGAATAAATTTATCTTACCTTAAAATCATTGTGTTTAAGTATATAATTTTAAGAATATTTGTAAATATATATAGAACTTATGAAATTATCTAGAATGATTATAAATTCAGAACACAATAATGAAAACAATTTGTCTTTGTTTTTTTATTTTTAAGTCTTTTACGGCATTTGAGGGGATTTAGACTCAGTCCTTAGTTATTTAAATCATTTGTTATCCAACATAATTTAAATAAATTTTGTCGCTTAGTCAGGAAGTGAACCACTGACCTTTGGCCCAAGAAGCAAAACGTTTACCTATAGCAAGTATCAGGGATTCTTTTTTTTTTTTTTAAATGCCAATAATTCTTGATCATTCATAAATAAGATAAACTTAAAAATCAGAAGAGCCAACTTATGAATGTAACCATAAGATAGCAATGATAGCTGCCAACAACCAAACGAACGAAAAATAAAATATTTCGCTCTTTTAACCCGTATAAAACGAGCTAATTGTACTGGCGCTAAAATTTAAAAAGAAAGAAATATATTTTGAAAGCCAAGGGATATGGGTTTGAATTTATTTAAATCAATTGAATATCAATTAATATAAATAAATATGACTGGATCATTGTATTGCAATTAATATATATATATATATATGTGTGTGTGTGTGTGTGTTTGTGAAAAAAACCAACTTAAGAAAAATAATTTTTAAATCTTAGAATAAAGATTATTTACTATAATATTTAAATAAATTAAGAATTTAAAAAATTAAATTAATTCAAAAATTTTATTATTATACAATAATTAATTTAAACTAGTGCTTTTAGAAACGCAACGTTGTTAGTTCTGATTACCTTCAACCTTGGCCACTTCTTTCAAAATCTTGTTTGTATTTTCTTTTACGTTTTAAAATTAAAAGTTTATTTCTTGAATAGTGTAAATCATTTCACGGTTTTTAATTAGACTGGCATTCCATAAGTTTTTGATATTTTGATTAAAATTTTAGTTAATTCATTTTTATATAGATAAAGCTTAACCTTTCTTTAGTTTATTTGATAACCATTTCCAATAAAACCTTGAATTTATAAAATTACATAAATTACAGTAGAAAAAATGTCTGACGACCAGAAATCGCCTTCAAAATTATTGATTGATACGCAGTCTGAGAAAAGATTACAAGTTCCAAGTCCTATTATTACAAGAAGAACTCGAACTGAATCAACGTAAGTATTACTTTCCTTATTCCAGTGGTTCTCAACCAGAGCTCTTTTCCTCACTGCTAAGAGAACTGGAAATTTATATAATATTTAAAGTTTTTAAGTTTAATATTCTTGTACTAGAAATATCAAAATTTTAATACTTAAGGCAATATGGAGATGCCAAGAATGATCAGAACTGATCTTTTGCCAGTACCTTGTATTCCGACAATACTGATTTTTCAAGTACAAGTAAAATGTATATTTGATATTGAATACTGGGTACTTCCAATATTTTTACAAGGTACTGGCAAAAGATTTGTTCTGATCATTCCTGGCATCTCCATTTGAAATATTAAAATTTTAAGACGCCCCACCCATAAATTTATAAGGCTATTTTAAACAAGCATTATCCTTATCCATCCTATTAGCTTAAAAAAAAGCCTCTTTTCAAAAAAATGTCATCTTTTCTCTCTCTCACTTATCTTGGAAAAAAACGTTTTTACTACCTTTAAAAAAATTCCATGTTCTCCTCTATTTATCTTAAAAACATGATGGTACTCATGGTTGAGAATCACTGCTTTAAAGTCTTTTTTTTCAGACGTCATACGTTTCCTTCATTTAGCGTTTCTGCATATTTTGTTAATTGGTTGAATTTAATCAATATGTTTTTATTGTTTCTGTTTCGGTACTGCGCGCATTATCATTCTTTGAGTTTTAGTATGAAATAGAATCCTAGAGTATATGTCCCTTGGACAGGAAATAGATTTTTTCAGATCTGAGTCTCGCTCTGTGATTAACCTTCGCTCATGTCTGTTTAAAGGACTCCGAATTGGAGACAATTTTTCTTTTATAAATAGCTAAAGCAATTTTTGCAATTATCTGGACCCCAATAAAATCTTTTTTCTAAAAACCGCAAAAATTTCATCCTTTTTATATCTTTTTGCAGATATATACAAATATAAATTGCTATAAATTTAATAATATTTATGATAATTGGTATTGATCAATTGAAACATAAATATGGGAAAATTAAAATGTAACATAAATTTGTCACAAACAGCCTAAATGAAAGTTTGACACGAATATTTTTAGACTTAGCGAACCCAATAAATATATAAAAAAAAATATGAAATAAATATTTTTATATTTCCAATATTACTGCTTTTCTCGGGAGATGGCTGCAACTACAAGCCTTCCTCTAAAAATTACATGATATTAACTTTTACATTCTATTATATAACACCAATTAAAAAACAAAATTAACTCACAATCCTATTCAAAGACTTGTCTAGTTTAGATTCAAAAATTAACATCATTCTAATACATCTTTTTGGATATTTGCAAAAAAATTTTTACATATTATTTTACTAATTGGAAAAAACATTCATTTGACATGTGTATCTAAAATATTTTTGAGCAAAAAGAAGGGTACTATACCATTTTTATATTTTACCAATCAAATATTTCAAAAAGGTTGAAAACAAAGGTATGGATATTCGCCAAAGAAACGTTTTCTCTAGGATAAAAATGATGCATGATTATTTTAAAAATAAATAAGACTTGTAACAAATTAGAAAATTTTCTTCTTAGGAGTTCAAAAACTTCTGAACCCGAATTTGGTAAAGTCAAGGAATTCTGTCGAGCTAAGGGTCATGGATTTATTGTTCCTAAATCAGAGAGTGAACCAATATTTGTTCACGTATCAGAGTAAGTATTTTCAAATAAGATACACACAAATAATTTTCTTATAAAAAGAATTATTTATTATTAATATACATTTTACAATTTGATTTGATTTTTGTAGTATTGAAGGAGAATATGTTCCCTTACCTGGTGATGAAGTACAATATAGATTATGTCCAATTCCACCAAAATATGAAAAATATCAAGCAGTTCAAGTAAGAATTATCAACTTGACACCTCAAGTACATTTGAGATGGAATTGCCATCTCACTGAAGAAGAACATTGAATTTAATTAATGGCTTTTGGTTCTACTCTGCTTGCAAGAATTAAATAACATGGCCACACATTTTTTTTTCAATGGCTGTAATTTATTTTGTAATTCCGAAATGATGTTTTATTTAAAAACGTCAACAAGTGATACAACCATGTTCATTTATTCTAAACAACGAGAAAGAATCAGTCTTTATTGATTAACAGTTCTTTTTTGGCACTAGGATTCAGCGGTTTTCCGCTTCTCCCAACCAGATTATTTCTTTTTAAAAAAGAAAATTCATTTTATTGTTTTATTAGTACTCGAGAACAATCAAGAAATTGGTATTTATTTCAAAAGTTTGAACAATCATATAAAATTATAAATTTAATTATCTTCGTTTAAATATTCTATCTAATGCTGTTTATTTTACTTTTAAGCAGGAAATAAATATACATTAAATTAATGCTGAAAGATAGAGCTTCCGTTTCTAAGATTATCGAAAATTGAATGGGACTAGATAAATCTAAATGAAATTTCAATAGTGATACTTCTATTTGAAGTTAGCTAGAATAGTTTCTTCCGACTTTTTAAAATAATAAATCGCTATAAAAAAAAAACTAGCTCTTTATACACGCTCCTTATTCACATTTTCAAAACTTGTTTTCTTTTTCCACACTTTCATCCTGGAAAAAAGTGAAATATATAGAAAAACAGTTCTTTCAATCTTATTTATATTAATTTTATATAAGTTTAAAATCAGTTTTACACTTATATTTGTATTGTTCACTGTTAAAAGTTTAAAAATATATACAAATATTCTTTAACAAAATTATAAAGAATAAGCATATAATTTGTAAATCAAAAGACCCTCAGGGAGCGTGTGATCGGGGAAGGGGGCTTTTACATCGCGCACATGGATTGATTCTAAGGCATTGTATATTATCTTATAATATAAAAGAGGCTACGTGATACGTATAACAAGAACAACACTTGATGGCTGGGCTTAGGACACAATCAATGGTGGAGTTCAGCAGAGGTGCAGGGACCGAGTTCTCCGAACGTCCCCAGGCCCGGCGAATCCTGCAACGAATTATATACAACTTTAGCCGATTTTATTATAACTTTTTGCTGATATATATATATATATATATATACAAATATAAATATAAGCTTGATATAAATTTAATAACGCACAATATTTATGATAAAACAATTAACATATTTTTTAAACGAAAAGCTTTTTATTGTATTTTTTATTTATAGCCAAAATTTTTGAATAAATACTTCCTTCTTCCAAATCAGTGTATTTTAATGTTAATTAAATGAAAAAAATATATTTCAACCTCATTATATCCTCTCTGTACCAACAAAATCTTCTATGTATTCTTACTCAATTTTTACAGGAGACGCAAAAAAACAGTTTGAACTATTAATAAGAAGTGAAGAATAGGTGTAAATATAAATAATCAATAGGTATATGATGGTTCATTGACATTTCTAATCATGTGTCCGTGTTCTCTACCTGGCATAGGTCTTACGAATATTTTGGATATTTCGCACTAACAATTTACATTTAAAAAACGAAATCATAAAAAGCGCACATTGAGGATTTTGTAGGCGCAGCGACGATAGTAAGAAAGAAAGAATAGTTATTAATTAATAAATAAAAATAGTTAAGAAAAATTATTTCTATTTTTTAATAGG
>JAAAKE020148436.1:0-12892 GCA_010014785.2 Anisolabis maritima | reverse complement strand
GGAGTCTAAATGGCCTCTGATGCCGAAAAAGACTTAAAAAAAAAAAAAAAAAAAATATAATGGATGTCATGTCTTGATGTTTTTGGTATAAAATTCTAAAGAAAAACAATGACTATACCATAAAAAATTTTATTTGACATTCCAAAAAACAAAAAAGGAAATAGGTCTCTCTAAATAAAAATTTTTAATTTATATTATTAATATTTACGATATCATGATCTAAGGTATATTTATCTATACCAAATAATTTAAATAAATATTCGTGTGGATCTGAATCCACATCCCTTGGCTTTTAAGATTATCAATATTGACCTGTAACCTTTCCACCATGGAGTGGGGGCAAAATGTGAAATGATCAACTCCAAAATAAATTTATTAAATATACATCAAATGACCTTTCTTTATTTAGAGATCTATTGTTGTGATTGTGAATTACTAATAAACGACATATCATTTAAGTAATAAAGAATATCAATAAAAATTCGAAAATAAATAATAATAAAATTTTAAAGGCTATTTACATATAATGACTCTTAGTATTAAACAAAATTAATATTAAAAATATAAATAAAGAAAAGTTATTATAAAATTATTGGCATATTATCTTTTATTTTACATTTCTATAAACAACAAAATTAAATTTTAATTAATAAAAGTTTATTTTATTGTCTTTAAAAACAATATTTAACAACAAACAAAAGTATATTTTTTGTATTAAAAATAAAATTTTTATTAGCGAACGGTGTTTTAGAAGTGGAGCGCTTTTATTTTAAACAACGTCATTTGGGAGAGGGACGCAATGGACATCCACCTTTCCACCCACGAAATAATATCAAAGTATACATATTTTTCTTTTTTAATTTGCGAATTTCGAAGATACTTTACCCTCTCTTTAAATAAATAAATAAACTATCTCCAAATTGAATGACTCGTGGTTTGGAAATGATATTGGATAATAAATAGGCTTTATTAATATATATATATATATAATAAATAAATAAGGAGGGAGTCTAAATGACCTCAGATGTCGAAAAAGACTAAAAACATGTGTTCTCCACAATATGTTAATAATTAGAAAACTAATATTTTTATAACTATTTCGAGATTTTAATGGTGTTGGATTCAATGGTATATCAACGATTATTCTATCTCTATTCGTTTTCGAGCTATAACAATACAAAGGGTTATATAGAAACCCTTATTTTTTCATTGATGCTGGGAAAGGGGAAGTTCTACGTCAAAAAAATGAAAACAAAAATAAAATTGAAAAAAACAATTGAAAAAATAAAAAAAATACTAAACGCCATATCCGAAAAAAGCAGTGTTAGTAAGTAAGTGATTAATTTTTTTTTAATGATTAACAAAGTTAGTTGTAAAAAAAAATAAACGAAAAACGTACTATTAGATCTAAATATATCGTTTTGTATCTTTTGATCTATAAAACTAGAAGAGAGTATACCGTATGTAGAGTCTTTTAAGAAAATGTGCTAAAAATAAGGTGACAAACGGTATGACGTCCAAATATGAGGAGAAGTGTCAAGTGATAAATAAAATACCTATGAAGTGATCGATTGAAAGATTTGTTTTTCATTTATTTCTCAACAGAAGGCCTGATGATGCTTTAAATAAGGCGAAATTGATTGAAACAATATTGTATTTATCACTTGACGCTTTGACACTATCCTCCTGAGAGACAAATATTTTTGTATATAAGAATATTTTTTTTTCTGATTCACTGACAATCGAATGAGAAATATTCGACCTTCCGTTTACTCGAATATTACTATCTATTAAATTTTAGAATACAATTATCATACATTTTTTTCTAGGTATACCGATAAGAATAAATCCCCGAATATTTTAACAGAGAGAAGATATGAATGAAATAAAAAAATATATAAAAAAAAAAAAAAAAAATAAGAGACAATAAAAAGAATAAATTATTATTTTAAAGAGTATTTTGTACCATATATTCGAGTGTTAAAGGATTTGGAAGTGAGAGAGAGGAAAAAAATAATAAGCCCCGGATTTAAGAGTTTATTATATATAACCTTTCAATAAAAATAAAATTGAAGACCAATCCTAAGTCCCTCCTCCTCTATCACACGAGAGGAAACCGGGAATTTATTTCACTCTCCCCACAACTTTTTTTTTCCCCACTCCCGCCTAATATTCATAGATATGTATTTTGTAAGTTTAATACAGCCTCTCTTGGCGTAAGATAAAATATGATATTTATCATATAATAACGGTAAATTATATTCATTCCGCGGTGAAGTGGGGAAGAGTGCGGGAGGGGGGGGGGGCGTTAAGACCGAAAATCCTTAAAGGGAAAAAGTTTGTAGCGTTGATAACAGTTTCGCATGCATAATGCATGTGCCAAGGATTGGAGATAGGGGAATGAGACTCCCTGTATAAACGTAGCTACATACATTGCACGGCTAATTGCAAAAAGAAAATTGTGATATACTTAATTAAGAGAGAATTGTTTGTATTTATAAAAAGAAAATAATTTTTTTTTATTTACCGATCTAAGAATTAGGTATTTTTTATAAAACGAAAATCAACCATCCTTTTTAATAATTTAATAACATATTATGTATGGTATCCTTGAAAAGTTTGGAGTTTATTTATCAATGCTTTCTTATGGAAAATTTTAAACATAAACAATTTTTTAGAAATATTTAAAATTTTCTATAAGAAGGCATTGATAAATAAACTCCATCTCCAGTGATGTTGATATTTAAAAATTTAAAATTCCACATAAAAAATGCTTGATAAACAAACTCGGTTTCCATGGATACCATATAATAAGTTGAAACTAATTTTGTATTATGATTTTAAGCCCAATGACCCTGGCTAAATGGGGAATATAAAAGAAAAAAATGGTATTTATTTCTTGTCGAAAAATAGAACGTTTGAAAAAAATGGAAGATTAATCTAATGTTTGATAAGTCAAGATACAACAATCAAGCCAATTTAATTTTAAAATCAAATGACTGAAATAGTCTTATTATTATTCTCTCTCTATTTAAATTCACTAAAACCAAGTACAAAATCATTTTATAGTGAAAAATATAAATAAAATGGTGATTACCTTTTATTTTTGGGAACTTTTGGAGCAGGGCTTGAGTTTTGCTTCCGACTCAGCAACCCACGCCTACTCATCTGGCAGCACGGGAGGGGAAAGTTAAACGGCATCAGAGCAGGCGAGATGATAGGGGAGAGGTGGCAGCTGATGGAGGGGAGGTCGCCAATAATGCCTGCCGACAATGAGATTGAAAATCAATAATGGGGAGGAGTGGGAGGTAAAAGATATAAATGAGGGTTACAAAAATTAATAATAAAAAAAAATTATATTATTAAAAAAAAAAAAATAGAAAATGATAAAATGGGAATAAATAAATATGATTACTTTATATTTATACATGAATATATAGCTGTTCAGAAACCAAAATGGTTAGGTCCAGTTTTTGAATTTCTGTAAATTTTCAGAGATTAGGAATCAAATATGACTCTAACTCAGCCATACTCAACAGGCGGCCCGAATTCAATCAATTTAAGTTTTTATAAATTTGAAATTTTTTCGAATTATTAAAAAGAAAATTTTTTTGAATTTTATAGTTAGAAAAAATTTGGCCTACTAAAAAAATTCAAAGAATCTAATGTTTAAGACCCTCCATCATCATGCATCAGTCACCCCATTGATATTATCGACAAATTAAAGAGAAATTAAAATTCTGTTAACATTTTCAATTTTACATTTTCATGCTTCGAAATTTATCAAAATAAACAAACAAAATGCAGTATCGTAGCTACAGGGAAGACAAAAAAAATTTTTTGCAAGTAGTTCTTAATATATATTCACTTATAAGTTATTTGGTAAGTGTAAATGCTTTTATTAAAATTTTGTGTTGATTTTCGCAATTTTTTCTGTTTTTTAACCCAGCCCTCTTGAATGCAGTGTCAAATACTACGTAATTATTTTAACAAGCTGCAATCTGCATAAGAATAAAAATTTTTCTGATACACCTTCCTACTTAAGATGTTATGTGAAATTTGAAAATTTACATTCTTAATAATAATCTCCCAACCCGTTTTCATAACAAGTAGGTAGATTTCATTGTAAAAAAACTTCACTGCTAGTCTTCTATTTAATTACCATAAATAAACATCCACATTCATCTGATTTTATTTCTCTCATTTTTCCAGAGTAAATTCTCTTTAATGGGATTCATATATTCATTTAAAAAAATTTTTACATAACAAAACGAATGCAATGTTGAAAAATATTTAATGAATGTAATTAATCCTCTTTCACAACTCTCCGGTCTTTTTTTTTTTTTTTTTTAATGTTGACATTTTTCGTAATGGGCACTTAAAATCGCATTAAAATATCAAAATAAACTCGATAAAAGCCGATAAATATTTTATTACGCACGGACATCAAAACATTTTCAATGACTCTGCCCTGGAAATAACTTGTAATTAACACTTCATTTAATTACAGAGTTATAAATAAAAAGCAGGTTAAGGGTTAAGGTGTTCAACACCATTTTTTTTTTTTTTTACTAAATCGATAAATAAATAAAAATTTAGTTAAACAATTCCGTTGGTAGAGGATTAAAAATAATAATAAATAAAAATTATTGCTGTTAATAACTTGATAGCAAAATTTCAATTATTGCACGACAAATTCGAATTATCGCGGGAATTCACTGAGTGGTTCCGAAGGAATTTATTCTAAAAGAATTTCTCAATCCCAATTATCGGTATTTTTAAAGGCAATAATTGCGGCATTACTGTATTTCAAACAAGTTTATGTTGTTGTTGTGGTTTACAGAGTTGTCGCAAGGGCATGCAGGACGCGAGTAGGACACCCATCCATGTTTTAATATTTTAAAGAATCCAGAATCGATTTTGTTCAGACAATATAGAAGATTAAGCACAAATATGGTCAATAATAAGAATAATAATCATACAAAATAATTTCTTTTGATTCATTGCCTTAATATTATAATCAAAATAAGAGGAATAAAGAATGAGCATTAGTATTGTTGCATCTGATTTTTCTCAACTACAACTCTCTCTCACAAGCCACTCAATTGGTTTTAAATTGAAAGAGCTCTGAATAACGACCCGATTTTTTATTTCCAACAATTCAAGAGGATTAAGAACACTCTACCACGGTAGTAATAAGAAATCGACCACAATGTATTCCATTGAACGTGTTTCTGGATGGGTAACCATTTCTTAATATCTAACCGTTGGTTGGTTAGACTCTCTCTCTCTCTCCCCGGTCTTTGAAGCTTTTTCCCAGCGTTTGCCAATTACAAGGTGCCAACTTGATTTGCATTTGAGGGAGATGGCTATCATCAAAGCGACCGCCGTTAAATATTCCCTACAAACTTAGACTTCCCTCCCCCTCTATCCCTCTCTCTTTCTCACACACACAAACACGTATACACACGGATATAAAATTACAGCCGTCTGTATCCTGTTTATATCACGCTTCAATTCTTCTACTGATAGCGATTTTAATTGAAAAAATATTTATATAAATTTACAATAATAATTGATAACGTTACAAATTAAATTTATTTTAGTATTATTTCTAAATTTGCATAATTTGATGCGTGACGTCATCAGCTGCTTCTGTTTTATTTGAAATTTTATAGATTCAACAACCGGAATTTAATCGATAGTGGTCTATATATGTAGGAATTCAAAAGGCTTGGTTTTATCAACTTAAAAATATTCAAGGTGGAATGATTTAAATTTGGCCTACCTTGTTTGTTAATTAAAAAAAAATCTCTAGTATAATAATAAATTTTTACTCTATTAAAAAATAACTTCATATATAATCCAATTTTTTTTTAATACAGAATTTATGTGAATATAAAATATGCTAGGATATTATATTAATAACAATATATATAAGAATATAAGTTAATTTTCTTCTCTTCTCATCTCTATTAATATTAAAACTTTTCATATTTTAGAGTTGAAGGGTTAAGAAAACAACCCAGAGAGAGGATTTAATCTTAAGATAGATCGAAATAAATGTTAATAATAATTTATTACCCCTGACGTCAGCAATTTAGTCTAGAAACAAGACTCAGCAGATCGGAATATAATCTGGTTAAAAATTTAATATATACAAAATATAAAAAAGGCCAAAAATAATATCGCTTAATCAATTTTTAATGAGATTAGAAAAAAGTTTATAGTTCTAGAAAGCAAGCCACCAAAGAAAAATTTCTCCTGATCAGTTCTAAATTGATTTTGTGTTTCAATCAAGATTTACAAAATCGGAAAAAAAAAATAATTTTGAATATAAATTGGAGTCTTCAAAATGAACAAGGGGCGGGAGAAGGCAATCAAGGAAAATATAATCATTATCTTCTCCCCCTCCATTATTGGAATGATTGTTTCTTTTCTCTCTATAGACTTACAGAAAAGTCTAGTTACATTCTTGTCACTTTGTTTTTAATTTTAAGAAAAAATATCGGCCCCACCTCGTCAGAGAGAGCTTAAAGGTATTGACAGTGTTAATATTGATATCCTTAAATCTAAAGGTTTCAATCCCAGTCTGATGAAAATTTATTTAAATCAATTGGTATAAATAAATATGCCTGGATAACTAAAAATCAAAACAATTCGACTAAGCCGAGTGGCCACCTTTGTCAATCATTTGCAAACAAATAATAGAAAGATATAGGAAGGTCCTCTTTTTTCCGCATTTAAGGCCATTTAGACATTAAAGATAATATAATACTAGATGGATAACCATTATCCGTCCATATTTATCCAAATTAATTGGTAACCAATAGAATTCAGATAAATTTCATCGTTCAGGATGAGAAGCGAACCAATGATCATTATTTAGATCATGAAACCAGACCACTACTTCTGAGCTAAGGTGCTGAGCAGGTGAGATCTAAAGATTTTTTTGGCATCTGAGCCCCTATTTATTTATACTATTTGGTAATATAAATAAATTTTTGTCTGGAAGCGAAACACTCACCCTTGACAAGTGAAGCGAGAACATTTCCAAGGCCTGTGCACCAAAGGACAGGGCTTATTGATTTTAATAGCTATTAACGTTAACATTGTTCTAGCCCGTTTCTTTGGTGCAGAAGTAGAGAAGGTCTCTCCTGGCTACCAATTAATATAAATATATAAGAATGGAGTCTGTCGAAAAAATCTTTAAAAAAATTGCACTATTCCCACCTCCCCCACCCCACCCGTGGCTTAATGGTCTCCAAAAATAATTCTGTTCTTGGCATTAAGGTGTATTTTAAGTGTGCAAAATTTTAGAACAATCGATATAATTATTTTATCCTGGTCAATTTTCTAGAGTGATTATTAATGGAGTTCCTCGCCCGACAACGAGGAGGTGCATCTAGGACGACTTGGTTTCAAAGGGCCAAAGAGAATATGACCACGCTTAGTCTTTCGGAGACAGAGACCCTTGCGTTTGAAAGGAGAACTGAAAAAGCGAAATTCGGAGTGCCAACCTTGATTAAGGGCGAAAACAGAAGAAATACTGGAGTTGTGATATCCTCATGCATGGATAGTGGTCAAATCGGAATAAAAAATTACCTAAATCCTCTCGACCTCTATCTATGTAGTTTATAAATAAAAATTTCTAATTTACAATCCCATTCGCTAAATGCTGCACTTTTATTGAATTTTTTATTTTTTTAAATAAATTTTTTGCTAGACTAAATAAAGCAGGTAGGAGGAGTATCTTCTTCTTCATCTTCAGTCTGGATGATTCAATTGACCGTCATGCAATTCGTTTTAATGTCCCTCGCATCTTTCGGGTCCATTGAAACGGATATTGCGCAGAGTCAATTGTAACATCATTCCGAATGCACTTAACTTTTATCACTTGCCTTAGACTATTATTGAAAATGCCTAGCAATGTCCCTTCCCCCTCCTCCATCTTCCCATCCACACTCGCATATATATATATATATATATATATACATTCACACACTTATTGCCGCTGATGATATCAAATTTTCAAAAAATATTAGTTTAATATCGTTTTATTTGTACTGTAATATTGAACTGGCAGATGTAAACAATTGTGGATATAATTTTTTTTTTTTGATCATGTACTTGTCTATATTTAAAAAAAATACGATCTAATAAAATATGTCAGCGTATATTTGAGGAAAATAAAATAAAATGCGAAACAGAGAGTTTTATATGAAAATTTATATCTGAAAATAATAATAAAAAAAAAAAAGAGAGAGATAGAAATGGAGGGGGAGGGATATGTATAATATGTTTTTACGGGAATGATTTGTTATTTTATTTAAAAAAAAATATATAATAATGCTTGTTGGCTAAAATAAATAGAATTATAAGTCTGACATTCGGTTATTTTTCTTAAATAAAATATTAATTTTTTAACGTTATTTTTAATTAATAGGGAAAGGAGAGAAAGGCTCCTTTTAACTTTTGAGTGACACTTGATCGGGATCTATTCCATTTTTTTTTTTTTGTTTATTGGGGTCGGGGTAAGGGGTAAGACAGCTACTGGAATATTAAAAAATAAGTTTCATAGAATTAGTTTAAAAGAAAAACTGACCATACAATACTTCAGTACCACCATAAAATTTATATGCCTCATAAAGAATAATGAACAGATTATTATTATTATTTTCTTTGAACCCCTTAGCTTATTTGTACTTTTTATAGTTTCTCTCTGACCCTGAGAGCAGAGGTGGAGCTCTTGTTTTTTGATCTAAGGATCCCTCCCTCTTCATGTCCTCTGGGATAAAATTGATTTTTTTACGACTCTTCTGCGTCTGAGTTCATTTAGAACGAAACATGTATATTTGGTATCCAAATGATTTAAATAAATTTTCATCAGACCGTTCGGGATCCGAACCCACACCCATTGACTTTTAAAGTTATAACAATGACAATATTCTTAAACTCTCGGCCAAGAGAGGGAGACGGGGGAGGGGAATTTATTTAAATTTGGAAAATAAGCTAGGATCGGAGTCTAAATGACTTCAAATGCCGAAAAAGACTTAAAAAATAATAACACACAAAAAGGAGTTATTTCGGCTGAAATTTTTTATTTTACTCTGTCGACGTTTCGGAGATAAGCGTGGCCCATCCCTATATCACTATTATATATAGTATATTAAATTACATCGAAAATTTTCAATAAAATAATTTTTTGTTAGTGTAAATTTTTCAGAAACTTGTAAGGAAAAATTTTCTCTATACATGTCCGATATATATATTTGTAATATATAGTGTATATAATAGGTCCTGAGGATGGGTGACGGTCTCGGGAAAGCCATATTTTCTTAAATTAATTTAAACAAATATGTTTGGAGACAAACATGACAAAACCATACTTTCTCACTATATATTTCAAATATAGGTAGGAGAAAATAAAAGATTTTTAGTCATTCTCAAAAAAGATTAGGGAACAAGCGAAAAAGATTATCATTTTAGAATAAAAAATTTTCCCAATTATTAATAATATAAATCCAAAAAATCAGATATTAAAGGGAGTAAATAATTTGCTCTGCGGTTATTAGTCCCTGATTAAAATACAATCTTATTTTTTATTTCTTATTCTATTTTTAAATTCTTATATGGAATATTATACTCCACTCTAAGGGGATTTTTCGTAGAGAACGCTAGCAGTTTATTAATTAAGCTCAAGAGTCAGCTGATGTTTTTGTTAGATTGGATAAATGAACGTTTTATCCCCAGCTACTTTTCTCCACCCTTTACTAATTCATTTTAAAAGAGTCAGACAGCTTCCACTCCCACCCTTAGGTTGTTAAAGCATTAGAATTTACAATTAGAACGACGTTAATTAAATATAGGCAATGTTTTGGAATTGGAAGAGAGAAAGAGTTTAAATAAGGCGGAGGCGGAAGAGTTGTTTGTATCCTTATTAATATTAGTATTAGGTCATTTATTATTATTCTAAATAGAATTTGGAATAAATGGGGGATCTCCCACTCATTTATTTTACAAATTAGGGATAAATCTAAATTTGGAATAGTAGGGTAAGTTATGAACATGTTGTTCATTGTTAGCAATGAAAAATAGGACTATCAGGTTTAAACTAGTTCAAAAAAAGGTGTCTTTGAAAAGGGCGAAAAATTAAAAAGAATATTTCAAGAGGGAGATATCAAATTTTTGAAATTATTCATATGAAGTGTATTTTTTAAATATTGTTATTCAAAATTTGTTTCCTTGAAGAAAAAAAAAAAAACATTCGAAGATAATTTGAAGGAAATATTTTTCAGTCGGGACAATTTTGAAGGTAGTTTACTGTCCAATAAAAAAGAAAAAAAAAAGGTCGAATGAAAAATACAAAAATGAAAGAGAATGAATCAAAATGAATAAAAGAAGTCGGGGTTGATGGACATGCAAAAATACAGCCCCTGTGAACAAGTGATATGTAGTCTTTACTTGATAGAATGTATTTAAGACTAAAAAATTAAAGATCAATATAAATAAATCTAACAAATTAATAAATTAGATAGTTTAACCCTAAGGTCAAAAATGGTATGACAACTTTATTTACAAACATGATGATTGAATTGACAGGTTGATAAAATTATCAACACTTGTAAAAATTGACTCACTTATTTACAGATATTGTTAAAATGAACGTTCGCATATGCCATAAATTAAAATTACACAAAAAATGGCTGAAAAAGAAGAATTAAGTTCAGATTCTAATAGAGATAAAGAAATAAATGAGATCCCTTTTCTTATTTAGATAGGTATACATTATTATTATAATATCCGGTTGGAAATAAAGGATAAAAATAGAATATTTTAAATTAAAGCATGGTTGGATAGAGGAGGCCACATGTCTCGTAGCAAACACATCAAGTTGATTAGTTACGTCACGCAAAGGGTGAAATATTTCACCTCGTTAATGTTGGCAATAAGAACTCTTATCATTCACCCCCAACCAAGTTCATTTGTATTGTTGCAAAATTTTCTTGTGCAAATGAATGTGCAAATTGAATTTTATCAAAGTGTTATAGCGTTATAGTGTAACGAACAACCAACGTGAGATTAAATTAAAATCTTTGGAATATATAAACTAAGTTAAAGAATAGATAAAATGTCTATGACTCAGGCTCTTCTTGCCTTGATTCGAGAATCTTTTACCCTTGGTGTAAAGCCGTCCAGTATTTATAATAATTTGATACCATTCAATTAAATAATTATTAAGTAAATATACTTAGGATCTAAACAAAAAACTCGGGAGGAAATCTCTTTATTACATGAAAATAATATGTATTTAACCTTCTTGATAAGTTTATTTAATATAACTTTAGTATTGGGCTCTCAGCTATAAAGGGCAGATGACTGCAGTGTTGTTAGTACTCGCAGCGAGTCAACAGACGTGAAAATCTGGCAACGTGGGTGGTTACGTTAGCAACGGTTTTTTTCCCAAGGTCACACTCTAGCCGAGGAAGTGAATCCCACTCGACGCCTCTATACTAAAGTTTCTTTAAGTAGAGTATTATGCCAAAAAACGCAACTAAATTAACACAATTGCTGGTTATGATATCTGAATTAGTAAATTCCTACATGATGGACTGTGGATTCTAAGTTCAGTGGGGAAGTGGGAAGAAATTTTACTGGCAGTTGAAAATGATTTTATTCCTCCTTCTGGAGAGAAAATATATTTATATAACCTTCGAAACCGAAGAGCTAGAATGAATAGTTTTTTGAATTGTCATGAATAGAAAGATTATTATTTTATTAATATACTGGCGTAACTGTTGAAAACCTGTGTATATTTTAGTAATTTAAAAAATGGTATGAGTGGGGAGATCAGAATGGTTTTAGTGAATCGATGACCAAACCAGCCCCTCTGGGGCAACCAACGAACGAACAAACGAACCATCAGGGAGGCAGGCCACTTTCAAAAATGATGGATGACCCGCGAAAAGCCTTGATTAATGAACATGTTCCGGCTTATTAAAGTGCACCTCGGTCGCGTGTGGGTGGCTATGGGGTCCATCTTCGATCCCCGATTTGGTCGTTTGGTCATTCATCATCATCGTCCACGTCGTCGTCGTTCTTCTCATTCTGATCCTCGTCGTCGGGGTCAGATCCGTTAATCGAACCCATTAACACAGCTTTGTCATTAGCTAAAGGAACCCATACTCTGACACTACCTTTTGCTTTTACATTTGTCAGATATTAAATAAAAACATGAAAAGTTAATAAATTGAGAAAAATCTCTCTTTTGACGTCATTATTAATTTAGAAAGGTTCATTAATTAAATAGACATCGCGTTATTAAACCCTAATGACTCTCAAAATTTAACATGGGTCCTTTAAAAATGACTGCTTGTTATATAAAACAAAATTTTTCTAAAAAAAAAAAAAATTTAAAGAAACAAGTGACAAAAACTAAACCTTAGTAATTCAGAAAAAAAATTTTAACGATCGTGATTTAAATAAAAATTTCTTTTTTTTTTGTCTTTTTCGGCATCTGAGGCCATTTAGACTCCGTCCTTATTTATTTATATTAATTGGTAATATAAATAAAATTTTGTCGTTCCGGACGGGAAGCGAACCGCAGAGCTTTGGTACTTGAAGTCAGCTCTACAGGGCTTTCTTTTTTCTTTAATAATAAATATCAAACAAAAGCGAATTTTGTATATATAATAAAATTTTCAGGGGAGATCGAAACTAAAATTCTATTGCGTATGAGGATTCCCCCTCCTCCTCCCTCCGCTTTCACTCTCATCGAATTTTTTCTCTACATTTTAATAATAAAATTAAAAATAAAAAAGTTTTTATTTAAAATGCACTAAAAAGAGTACAATAACTTATTGAATATTAATGACAAATAATAAAAGCGTGG
>JAAAKE020148425.1:0-12892 GCA_010014785.2 Anisolabis maritima | reverse complement strand
CTATCAGCATCAACGACTAATTTTTCGGTGGCAAAAAGGACTTTTGCTTGTTTTACACCCGCAACTTTGAGTGCTGCCCTAGCCACCAGAGGACTTGTGCCTCTAAGCAGGTCTTAAATAAATTTATTTTATTTTTCATTTATCTTTTATAATCCCGAACATGTAGCACAGCCTGAGAACCGCTGCTTTACGTCATAAAGAAGAAAATAAAATAAGACAAAAAACAAATGTCAAATTAAAATTATTTTTTGATCTATCCCAAACAAATTCAACCAGAATTATTCAATAAATTATATGAATAATAAACCTTACATTATATCATCCAACTATCTCTCTCTCTACAAATAATGTATGATATTTTATCTATTGTCAATTGCCATTCTATGATAACATTGTGTAATAATAAATCAGTTTAAAAAATTTGCACAGTATATAAAATTATATAAAAGCATGTCACTATTAAAACATGTAAAATATATTATAGCCTACTATACATTGAGAGGAAAGAGTATTTAGTTAGAAATAAAATAAAAAATAATCCTGATTATTTGATAAAAATTATTGACAAAATGCAAAGAAAAAAATAAAAATACAGCGTTTGACAAAAAGTTATTATTTTAAAGATTCGCCTTTGGACCTTTGGACAGAAACCAACTCTATTTATACATAGATATTTCCAAAAAAAAAAGCTTATAAAATTCTTCTGTATCTTGGAGCAGGTCTTGCTATTAATATATAAGAGTCAGTGGTTCAATTTAAATAAATATGATCTAAATGGCCTCCACTCCGAGAGGTTAGAGATATTATCACTCTTGATAACCTTCAAAGCCAAGGGATGTGGGTTCGGATCTCAGGCACACCGATGAAAATTTATTTAAATCAATTGATTGATAAAAAATAATTGGATAACTATAATGTAAATAATATTATATATACTATTTAAAGGCTCTAAGATCTCAGATGTCCCAAAGACTTAAAAAAAAGTGGTCCCAGACGCCGAAAAACAAAGATCGTGACTTCAGGGGTAAAATGAGAGCTACTGGTTGAGACTTATGGGAAGGTCTTGCAATTAAATACTAGAAAAATTATTTTCTGTTCTTGAACGCAATTTAGTTACTTATATGATCTAGGTCTATATAATAATAATTATTTTCCATTTTAAAACTTTTTATTTTGACATGGAACAATTATTTTAAAAAAATTGTCTTCCTCATTAACATTTCGATCCCATTTGGGAGCATCTTCAGTGTTCAACTTAAGTTAGTGATATCGTAATAAAATAATATAAAAGTATATTTTCAATTAAAAGTTTTTTTTAATTTTATTGTTTACAAAAGAAGATTAATATAAAATAATTTTTTATATAGATATTTTAACTTTTTGAATAAATAAAAATGTGAATAAAACGTTTCCTTCTTTTACAAACGTATACTTGCATTGCAAGCATCTACTTGCAAAAGAAATAAAAAATTTATTTAAATATTAAAATTTCTTCTTGAATTCCTGAAACGTTCCCGTTTTCTTCTTTTAATAATTGAATCTTTGCGCACAATGAAGACCACATACATGATATCAGATGACTAAAGTCGTGTGGCTGTGGGTTTCGATTTAAATATCGCTTAGAAATTTTTATATATATTTGGAACATTTAGATGATTTGGAAAAAATTTTGAATTTTTAGAAATTTCTCTTCAGCTGAGAATATAAATAGGATTTATAATCAGGTAGAAAATAAATAATAATTGAAATGTAACAGAAACATCAAGAACAAGTAATGGCTCTCCAGCTCTCTCTTAGCCTCCTATGTCTACTTATTAGTTATTTTCGGGTTAACAAGTTAGTGTTAGTATTTTGATAAAAAAATTTATATTAAAATATTATATAAATTCTTTGTCAGTCAGGAAATGAATTATGGATTTCCAAGGAAGGAAGGAAGGTCTTCTCATTTTTCTAAAAATCAATATATCTTTTGACGGAATGTTTTTTCCCTTTTCTCTAATTTTTTTTTTTTTTAGTTTCTTCTTTAAAGGATCCTTTGCCTGGCTGATTTAATCCTTGATATGCTTGCGAGGTATTATCTTCTTTTCTTAAAAAATAAAAAGAAAAGAGCGAGAGGATCAAACTACCCTCCGCTCTCCCTAGTTGGTGAAGATTACAGAAAAGAAGAAAAAGAAAGAGAGAGAGAGAGAGAGAGAAAAGGGGGGGGGGGAAGGTGATTTTTATTATCAGTTTCCGCTCACTCGGCTTTTTTTCTTTATTCTATACTGCCAGCATAATTAATTGTAGAGAGACTGTAAATAAACAGGCTCACTGAATAATTTGATTTTTTTATTATTATATTTTGTTTTTCTTTTTCTTCTTTCTTGAAAAGTTTAAATACACAACATAAAAACAACTCGGAGGATTTTGAGTGAAATTAAATTAAATTTCATCTCAGGTCGAAATGTTGGAAACTTGGCTATATATTAACTTTTGTTTTTTAATATTCTCAAACAAGTAATTTTTAAAAGAGTTCATTTTTAACTATTAATTCTAATGAACAAGTACTATAATAGCTTAAAGAAGTTAAAAAAATGGATTTGGTTTGGTTGGGAAATTTTATATTTAGCTAGGTACTCTGGTGGCATGCTATTGAATAAAAATCGACTAGAATACTGTACTGATGTACTATTTTTAATTTTTTTTTTCGATTTTCTCAAAATTTGCGCTAACGATTTTAATTAAAATTCATAAAAAAATTATTTTTAGATGATTTTTGGAATGTATTAACCCTGAATCCCCACAAAATTATCTGAAGACCACTTTACTATTGTACCTTTTTAGTTTTTTTAAAAATTTTCTCTTAAACTATTCTAACACTATTATTTTAATTGGCTGTACTTATAATAAGTATGATGATCTCTAAGATGTATTATTCATTTTCCACCTCATAATGGTAAGGGACCCTCATTTTACGAAAAAATTACATACTTTCTTATAGTGAAATATAGAAGATTAGCTCGTTTAATAATAGTAGATAGATAAATTTTTAAATTCCTCTTTGATAACAAATGAAATTTAACTGCTTATTTAATTAATAAAATTTAATTTAAATATAATTTGATAATTGATTAATATACACAAACGAAAAATCTCTAAAAATAAAAGACAATGACAAAAATTTTGGGGTGATAGCAATTCTTACAATTTTCCTAACCTTAGGTAAGATAAAGTTGTGTGATGTGCGGCCGTCACAACGGATTTTTATTTTAATATATTCACAAATGATGAATTAGTCATTTGTCAAGTTAAACTTTTTCCATTTGATAAATTTCAAACTCATTCATAATGAGATTTTTTTTTTCTAAACTTTATACATTTTAAAATAAATATTGGAAAATATGAACAACAAAATATGTAAATAAATGTATAGGTGTACACACAAATACCCCCACTCACACTATTAATTTATTCATATTCATAAATATAAATATATAAACTATTTCCCCTTAGGGAAAATTCTATTTGAATATATTATTTCAGGTCGATTTATTCTCATTATGTATATGATATAGGGCTCATATATTAATAGTAAAGTCTTGAAATAGTCATAATCCCTTTTCTCTTCATAAACATTAACAAATATAAACATATAAACAAAAATCAAATGAAAAATATATTTTTAAACGCTTTTATTTCACTCACTTTGCGTTCACTTCCCGATGAGCTAGAAATATAAAATTTTGCACTTAGGTTCAGTTCCAATCACAATATAAAGATTAAAAAAATAATTACAAAGAATATTTTAGAAAAATCATTAAAAATTACATTCTAAACGACTTCAGAACTCTACAGAAGACCAGTCTATTATTGGCTTTGTAATATTTTAGTCTTGAAAAAAAATAAAATAAAAAAAATACATATTTTATAGAAATATCTATAATATTTATTGCTTCACGTGCCAAAGGTCAGTATTTCGCAACCCGTCCTGAGCGAGAGAAATTTATTTAAATTATATTGGCTACCAATTAATATAAATATATAAGAACAGAGTATAAATTCCGAAAATGACTTAAAAATACCCTTATTGCAGCATAGGAAGCAGGGAGAATTGTTATTAGTCGCACACTTGGAGATGTGGAGCAGCATCACATTACACTGTTCCTTTCTAAGATTAATTTAATAATGAAAACTTTTTTTTACTTGAAATTTATTTATTTCAGGATCCAGAGTGATCTTAATTATTAAATAAATGAAACGCCCCATTCGCCAAGTTGAGATTTTAAAACAGGTGTGAGAAACACACCTTGCTAATTTGGAATGTTTCCAACTGCTACTGTGAAGTAATAAATAGAGCTTTATCAAACAGCAAGGTTAATTAAAATCATTTAAAATAACGTATCATATATCTCAAACATTTCATTTCGTATATAAGTTTTGATTAAATCTTGTTTTAAAAGTTTGTATTGGAATACATTTCACAAAATTTCAAATAAAAGTTTAAAACTAAAACTCAACAAATGAAGTTATTAAAAATATACACATAATAATAGCTAGGTTACCTAAATATAGAAAAAGAAGAGATATTCGTTAATTAAGGAGATAGAGAACAGTTTATAGAGTATTGAATAATTTAATCTTTTTATCTTAAAAAGTTTAAATAATTAAAATAAAAGGTGATATAATAACTGCCCTTCTCAAATGACGTCATGCTTCTAAGTAAAAATTCTTCTTTTAATATAATCTAGGAGTGATATTTACTCCTATCGAAAATAGGGAATGGATTTGCTACTTATTTTAATGGAGTATAAAAGGCAGAGTAAAAGTAAAAAAAATTGCAAATGGAGAAACTTTTATTAGGACATGAGTTGAAATAATTATCATTTTACATATACGTATTTCCAAATATAGAAGAAATGAATTTCACACTCCATTTAGACTTACTCCGTTTCAAATATTAAATAATTTAAAAATTCGATTTTCATTCTTTTAGATGTGTCAAGTTTCGTTTTCCAACTAGAAGTTATTTTTTTGAATAGGATTTTTTTTATCAAATAAATACTTCATTCGATTCTACCTAAATTATTTATTACCATCTTTAGAAATAAAAATATTTAAGTTGTAAAACTTTACCACCTCTCTCTCTCCTCACTTGATTTGATTGTCTTAAAATTCCTCTCCTAGGAAATAAAATAATTATGCAAACTTTTATCCATTTCTGTTCAGAAATTTCTATCATTTCATTTAATCCCTTTTTCTATTGCCCAATGACCCTTTAACTGCTGTATGCTCTGAAGGCATTTGTGTAAAATTTTTTATTTATTTATTTTAATTCAAGTAGAAAATAAAAAATATTGCTTGAAACTAATAAAAGAAAAAAAAAGTTGTCTATTTTATTATTTATAATATAATTATTTATTATCAGGCATAAACGTTTAATGCCATTTATTGAAACAATTTTTTTAAATGTATTTGAATTAGTCAAATTAATTTATATTATGACGTCACAAAGCGAAAGTGCACAAAAGACCGCTTGAGATAAACAGGATTTGTTGGTGACGTCACAATCATCCAAGAAACAGATTTACATTTAAGATAGGAGACTTGATGGCCGAAAATTAAGTGTTCAAAATGATTGGTCAATAGGTTAGTCTAATTAGCCAATCAGAACTCGTCTCTTGGTTGATACTCCTCTCTTGCTATACACCTTTTACTCAACAGTCGCCATTATGTGGCCATACATTTAACACCTTCACAATATTTGTCCGATCCTGAAAACGATGACGCTTCATTTGATTTCACGAATTCAAATCACGCCACATCTTTGAACATCTACCTGATTTTAACACTCCTAACATACGATTTTGTGTTACCACCAACCTCTCTCTCTTTCTCCATTACAACAGAACGCCTCCGTTTCCAGGTACTTCATTTTTTTTTTTAAATTACATTAATGATAAATGTTATTAAACTGAACTTTATTATGGAAAATGTATAAATCTCATCCCCTTTATGAGATTTAGGCCTATGTAAATTTACGTTTACATTTATTTCGCATGGTTATTTTTTTGTCTACGTCTATATCTGAGATCAATTAGACACAATATACGAGTATATAATTTTTACGATATTGGTCGGTTTAAATTAATTGGTAACCAATATAATTTCAATAAATTTTATTGCTCAGGACCGTTGAACCATGTGTTTTTTTTTCGATAATGGATAAGCAACAATGAGATTATCCATACAAAAAACAAAATAATTATTTCTTTTCTTACTTAGGGACTTGGCTATGGTAATTTCAGAGAAAGGAGAGTGAGTGTCCAAAATGGCAAGAAACATTTTTTTAAAAGGCAACTAGAATGAAATTTGCCAACTCAAAGGATAGCTTCCATTCCTTTTAGATATGCTCTTTCTATCATTCACGATTACTCTTCTCTCTTTCTTTATTTTCTACATCTACTGTGTTACTCTTTCTCTATTATGACATTTTTCCCATTTATTTTAATGATGCTGGTAAATTTTTAGGCGCGACACACCTGCGATCAGAAAAATATTTTTGCCTTACATAATCAATTGTCGGGCGCGGCAGCCACTGCATGACATACACGAATACTTAAAGGCGTCCGAAATTGTATTCTTGGTGAACGTTGCCTAATATCTTATTTGGAAGCCCAGTCTATTCCTCGCTCTAGAATATAATAAGAAAGTCCTAGAAAATAATTGGATATATTTTTGTCTATTTATTTTTTATTTTAATTATTTCTGTTTTTAATACCGCAAATAAAACTAGTGACAAATATAATAGCACTTTATTTTAAACTATAGTAAATGAATTTATCTCCATTTTTTTATGACAACCAACCAACGGTATGGTGCATATATTATACTATTTTTTTTTATTAGAATGCAAAATCTGATTTTAAATTTAAATTTATTTTAGTCATGATTAGGCCACATTTAAAATTTTTTTCTCTTTTAGTTCACAAGAGAGAGAGAGATGCGTTATTTGCATTTAACTGTGGTTCTGTTATAGCCTAGAACTAGTCCCAGACGGTTGAGCCAATTAATGTCGCAAAATTTAAAAATAAGTGAAAATATTAATAGGATCTGAAAAGGTTGCTACTTTAAATTGCCATCCTTTTAACATACTCAAGATCCGTTCTTACTTTGAATAAATATGGGCAGATAACTTGAACATTTTCAATCTTTAAGGTCTTCTGATAAGTAAGATTGATTCAGAGGGAATTGATTCAGGAAGTTAAGATCCCAATGGGATGAAATGCAGAGTTGATAACTTTATGTCAAATGCTGACAAGCGGACATTGCGTGTTTTCTAATTTAAACGGGAATTTTAAGTTCTAAATCAGGGCTTTTCAATCCATTGACTTTATTTGAAGAAAAAATGTTTTATGCCGGACATAAAGTATACTAATTCTAAGAAAAAAATTACTAAATAATGTATGATATTCTTCATGACAAATGAACGAAAATCTCGTATTCTTTGACTTCTTTTTATGTAGAAATTTTTTTTTAATCACTATACAAATCAAGATATTTTAATAAGAAAATGAAAATAGAAAATATAGACAGGTATTTTAATTTTTTTTAAAATAATAATTGTTAACATCAGCTTCATTATTTTTTAAAATAAGAAAGAAATTTATTTTTCTTTATTATTAGATTTTATGCTAATTTAAATACAAAGTGATTACTACACTTTTTTTTTTTTTTAATTTAACCCCTTTATAATAAGAAAAAAAGTTTTAGAACCGGTCGGCAATATTTATCTCTTTAAGATGGATTGTAGGGAAAATAAAAATAAAAAATAAATGATGTTTTTGTAATCTAATGGGGCCGAGGGAAAGATACTGCCTAATTGAGGAAATCCCCTCAACGGGCCATAATTCAAGTGTTTGCCATTAGGTATCAGTTTCTGCCGTTTGGTCATCATCGACACAAGTGCTCTTTGTCTAGAGTCAACGATTCATAAAGCTAGAGTAAATATTTAACATTTTAGAAGACAAAATTTCAGCCAGATTGTTGTCTTATGCTATGTACTCGAACATCTATAATTTCAACTCTTCTAATTTCAATTTCAAAAATATTAGTACAATTTATAAACTACTTACTTGATTGATTAGTAGGCAGTTACTGTTGGAGTCTAATGAGGGAAGCAGATCATGACAACTTTGGACTTGATTACAAATAGCCAATAAATAAATGAAGATAGACAAATAATTTTTGACCGAAACGTCTCCATTTGACTTTTGGTATCCAAGGGCTTTTTTTCATTTGCTGCAATCTGCATTCTTCTTCCTTCAACAAAGTACTTACTCGACAAGTCAAATGCAACACATTAACATTTAAAAAATTGATTACAATAAACTCCGTTCATATTTATTTTAATTAGTAGCCAATATAATTTAAATAAAATTTGTTGGAATATCTTCTCTGATCTAAAGGAGAAGACATTAATAATTTAAAATAAATGAAGACGATTCAGCCAAAAAAAGATATAAATAAAAAATTATTTTGCCATCAACGTTTCGAGGATAGTCTTTCTCAGGACATGAAAAATTTCAAATGTTATGCAGATTATTATAGATTGTCTTGGTATGTTAACAATAATGTTTGACAATTTAAGTAAAAAGACGATATGTATTTGATTGCTAATTGAGATTTATATTAAGCCTCTGTACTAAAACAAATATTAACATGTCGAGACCATTGAGGATAATTTTCATAACTTCTGCAATTGCCCTGTCCCTTGATGCAGAGCTAGAGGTCTGGCTTCAGGTACCAAAAGTCAGAGGTTCATTTCCCGTCCTGAGCGACAAAAATTTATTTAAATTATATTAATTTAAATAAATAAAGACGGAGTCTAAATGACCCCAAATGCCGAAAAACTGCAATTTTCTTTTAACATTTTATCTATACTCAAGATCTTACGAAGTCTAGCTAGCGCTCGAAATAATTTTTTATAACTTTTATGGCCAAATTCTCTTCATTCATTTAAAAAATTTACAACCCGGAAAAACTATATTTCATCAAAATCTTAATCTGTTTGGAAAACTGTACTTTCACACTGAATTAGGAGATAAGGCCTAAACAAATTATTTTATCGTTGATATTTCAAGCTTCTTGTCCTTCAAGGATAACAAATTGCCAAATATGGTATAAAATTATCTGAGCTTAGTATGAATGTAGTTCTAATTAGCGATGAGGATATACAAGAGTACTGCCAAATTGATATATTTGTTATATTAGGCCACTTGACCCCCAAACTGACAATTAAAATCACTTGTCATGTATAAATGTTATTCATATGACTACTGTAATTTGACAACAGGCAGTGATAGGCGCTCGAAATGTCAACGACAAAATATTTGATTATATTAACAATTAGAACTTGAACCAATCAAAGAATATTTTTTACGTAATACTCCGATTAATGGAGATATTTCAACATCAGTGAAATGATGTCATCCTCAGTACAATAACAGGTGTCTGGCAAATCGCCATTAATTCCATCCATACAAAGATAAGCAAGCTAGCTCCTTCAATATAAATGTTATTTTTGGATTATAAAATTTGTGGCGATTTGTCAAACATCCGTTTTGTACTGAGGCTGACATAATTTCACTGATGTTGAAATATCTCCATTAAGCGGAGTATTAAGCAAAAAATATTCTTTACTGTTACTATTTCTTGACTGAAGTCCTAATTGTTAATAATTTCTCAACGGCCCATCTTAAAATAATATTTGTTTATATTTTATTTTCCTTGGCTTCCTTCATCTCTATTTCGATTTTTTAATAATGCAGCAGTTTTTGTAGCAAAATCATCTTGCAAATCCTTTTTAGTTTGACATCTCTGTCATAAAGAAATAAAATAAAATTCTATTATAAATAATTTTTTATTAATTGTAGTCAAAACATGTATTTTGTATTTTCTAGTTAAAAAAGTGGAAAAGATGTAAGTTAAAGGCTTGGTTGACTTGGCAAGGTAATTTTTATTTGTTTGTATCAAGAGAGAGTTGCTGGTTTATCTAAAAAAGGACGGGATCTGCCCAACCTCTTGGGAGGAGAGTGTCTTGGAGATGTTTCCGATAAATCCTTCTCTGCCAAAGATATCAATAGCTCCTGTTAACTTTTCAAGAATTTTTTTTCAACTACTTGTCTTTCTTTCTCTCTTTTGTTTATTTTACTTTTAGTTAGTCTATTTATTATATCTACAGCATGTACTAGCTGGTGAGTTCGTCTTCGATGAGCTGAACTTCCATTTTTTCTTTTGAATGTGCTGAAAAATTCATTTCTACATCAGTAAAGCAAAGATAATTTTAAATGAAATTTTACAATGCCCAATGGCGGGTTTTCCCCTTGAAAGACCCAAGAGGCTTTGCGCCTCTGTCACAATCCACCAATTAAATTAAACACCTATATTTTATGCATCAGCTACAAATAAAATTAGAAAAATCCATCGGGAATACAAAAAAAAAAAAAAAAAAAAAAAAAAAAAAAAAAAAAAACAAAAAAAATGTCAGGAAAATGATTGAATGGACAAAAAAAAAGAGATGGGAATTTTTTTTTGTCTTTTAGCATCGGCATTAGAAATATCTGTATTTATATTTCTATATACTTTTTAAATCCATATTTATTTGAAACAATCTTTTTTTTCGATAGAAAAGTCTTTATTTAAGGGATAAAAACCATCAAATCCTAAAAAAAAATCATTCCTGTGGTATCGTGCCTAATGGCATACCCATCTCCGGTTTCTGTCTCTTATTGTGGCCAATTCTCGGTACTTCTATTTGAGAGTCAGATGCCCTTCACCTCCCCCCATTGCCTTCTCAACCAATCGAATTAGAAAAATTTTTAATTGTAAAATCATTTTGGGGGATGAGAGAGGTGATTTGTGGACAGTTATGTCAGAAACTAGCTACTCTATATATTTTGTTAAAATATTTTATATATTTCATAACATATGTACAGTCTAATTTTCAATTCACCTCCGGGGGGCGTTTAATCTCGGTGAATTATTTTTGCTATGTTGCTTTAAATAATTAAAAACTCATTAATTTTATATTTAATTATTTATATATTTATGCATGTAATTGAAAAATTATTAAATATTAAATCGAGTGTGTGATTGCGATATTAACATGACTTTTTCATTTTCTGATATTTAGCTTACTTAGAGAAATGATAAAATATATTACCTAGGGATTTGTTTTTAAAACAGGATTTGATATATTAATAATCAACATATGAATTTTAATCAAAATCGTTAGAACAAATTTTGAGAAAAATAAAAAAAAGTCCATTAATAATATTAATTCCGGAATTTTCTCAAAGATGAGACCGAGGGCAATCGAAAACTAGAATCCGAAATAGTACACATACCAAATTTCATCAAAATAGTCCTTTTAAGAAAAAATTTACCTAAATACATAAAGGATTGCTTATTTAAAAATAGTAGATTTATTTATTTTGGTATTTTTTTTTTTTTATTTATTATTATTTTTTTAGTAACATCTTCTCATCATCTTAATGGCATTTTTTGTGCAATGTTAGAGGAATTTTTTTACTCCATTAATAATTCAACATACTCATACCTGTTTAAAAGTTACACTACACATTCCTCTCCATTTAGACCCGAATTTTTACGTTTTTTTTTTTTTTGCTAATCTCCTGATCGATCCTGAAATCGAAAAGTCTTTCATCTCTACCAAGATACTATCATTTGCTACCCCTTGATACCCCCTTCTACCCCTAAATTAGACATATTTTGATATAAAATTCTAGACAAAAATAAAAGACAAGCCTACTTTAATAATCACAATTGCTCTCTGACTACCATATGAAGTCAGGTGTTTTCAAATATAAACCAAAGGGTTGTAATTGGTTCCTACAGACACCGAAAAATTTATACCCAGCAATGGTGAACTGACCAGGTTTTGAACCACCACTCCTTCCTTAATTCAACTCCCTGCAGGATGACCAAATTTTTTTTTACTTTTCTTTGCCTTACTCTGACTACCCCTTCTTCTCTTAGCCAGTGCATTTTAATAAATAAATAAATTAAATAGTCTAAATAGAAAAAAAAACCTCATTACCCCTCCTTTCTTGTCTGTTTGATTATCAGAAATTAGAAAAGAATTTATTTAAAAACAAAAAAAAAAAAAAAAGAAAAAGAATTCTATTTAATTCTAACAAAACAAAACAAAACAAAACAAAAAAAAAGATAATACATTTACATAAATAATTGAATCCTTTCTTTAAAATGGTTCAAGTAATTAAGAAGAAAAAAAAACTACTTTTAATTTCAACTTTTCTTCTTTGTTTTAAGAGGTTCCCCCTCTCCCCTTCACTCTTTTTAGTGCCACCTTCTCTTTCGCTTCTATTTTTTTTTTAGCCCCTGTTATTAAGTGGCATTTTATGTTCGACTGACGTTATTTAATTTATGAGTACGTTTTAGAGAAGCCAGGTATAAAATGTTGAAAAATTTTATATATAGGTCGGGAGATTTCTATTAGTGGAATATCTTTACTTGATTTTGTTCCTATTATAAAATAGCTATCAAAGAAAAGAAAAGCAGCAGCACTAATAAATATTAGATGTAAAGAAGAACAAGTGTGCCTTCATTCTTCAGAATAAATAAATAATTCTTATTTCTTAACTTAATTACAACGATGGGATTATCTGAAATTCACTTCCTTTTTTACTTTTTTTCACTTATAAAAAAAAATATATACTTAACTGGCGTTTCACAAGGTGTGGGGCGCAAACTATAAAACAAAAGGGACCCGAAATTACACAAAGGGAGGGGGGGGGGGGGTATATGAAAAAAAAAAAAATTTGTAAGGAAAGAAAAATAAAAAGAAAAAATGGGAAAAAGAAAAAAAAAAGCC
>JAAAKE020148414.1:0-12892 GCA_010014785.2 Anisolabis maritima | reverse complement strand
GGAGAGGGAGTTGCTGTGCCACCCCGTCCTATGGAAGGAACGTAAAGAAGGATTCTCTCTGAGTGATTCACTCTTCGTAAGGAGTAGGCTACACGCCGGTGCTGAGAGAGTCCCTTCTCAATCTAGAACATCCTCCCTAGTCTAGAATATGTTGGAATAAAAGAACCGGGAGGAATTAGATATAGGAGTAGTTAGAGAGCTAGAAATGAATATGGGAGCAGTTAGGAAATAAATTAACTTCACGGGGTGCGGATAGGTGGCTACGGCCAGAAGTCGGCTGGTTTTAAGTGTCACGAAAGAAATAAACGGGAATCCCTATATCCAAATAAAAAATGTGAACAGGCTACGAAGGGGGGCCGACGCAAAATCTGACCACCAACACAATTTTCCTTACCTAAGTAAGAGTAAGATGTGTGATGTGCGGCCATTACACCAGATTTTTTTCAATTATGAGTAAATAAAATATTTTTTGCTCTTATACTACATTAATATTAATTAGTAAAATACATTTGCATAAAATACAGCCGAGAGGCATAAATAAATTTCAAAGGTAAAGAGAGCGTAGGCGATTTAACATTAATTTTATACATAGATATAATATTGTATAAAGTGTACATGAAATTCAACCTTTGTAAGCCACATATTATATAATAAAAATTTTCATCTACAATATGTATACTAAGGTAAATAAGTAAATAAATTTCAATCCACAAAGGTTTTTCCTTTTGCATAAATAAATGATCTCTAAAAAAAAATTTGTAAATGAAATTGTTTTTCAAATTAATATTGAAATACTAGTAAAATAAAAGATTTCTAGGAGCAAGAGGTAGCCTTCTGGTTTTCTTTTAGCTTAAGCTCCGGATTACGGATCTGAAATTGCAACACAACTCGGGTTCGAGTTCCGCTTGTCGCAAAAATTATCCAACATATGAAAGTGGGAGATAATCTTGCCACCAATAACAGGGACAAAGGACGGGAAGGGAAATCCGCCTCAAAAATTAAATCAATCCATCCAATGAAGTATTATGCTAAAATTTTCTTTTTGACCTTTTTTGTGGCTAGTGACTTCCAGTGCTTTTAAAAATATTCCAATTTATCAAGTTAGATAACATTTTTCGGTTAGGGGAAACCGATTAGGACCTTTATTGAAGGGTGGCAGATTTGTTTTTTATTAAAAAGCAAAGTTAAATTTTTGATACTGGAAAATTGGAGGTGGAACAATTATATAATGTATTTCATTGTAAATATTTGCTAATATAAAAAATACCACTTTCTATTTTTCCACCATTAATGTCCATAGCAGAAAATAATTTGATTACAAATTAATGATTCGGTCTAAAGTGGGTAATAGATTTTTCTCTTCTAAATTTCATGTAAATATATAAAAGAGAGGAAAGATCTTGTCTATATTTCATTTTGTATAATTGCAGGCTATAAATAAAACATGTTTTTTATTTTTGCACGTTCGTCTCTCTCAATGATGCTCTAATTGGTTGAGAATGATTGGTTTTGTTTTTATTTTATTTATGTGTTTGTTGGAGTTGGCTCTATTTTTTTTTTCAAAAACAAGACTGCGTACGAACATCACGTGACTTTATCATGGATTAGCTGGATGGAAAAATTTTGAAAAGATGCCAAATAATTGAGAGAGGAAAAATAGAAGGGTAGTTAATTTTTTCAGGCTGATATTTTAGTTTCTCTCTTTTGAGTTTAATAATGTCAATTACAATTTCATAAAATGTTATACTCTAATAGTGTATTAATGTCCCTTAGAGCAATTCATGCTTTATGATCCAAGGGTCATGGGTTTACTCCAGAATGATTTATTAAAATTTTATTGGCCTCCAATTAATAAATATGGGAGGATAATGAGTACCGTAATATCATTATTTCAAAATCACTGACCGAAAAAATAAATAAATAATATACTATATATTAATTGAATTACCCCTTAAGTAAAGACTGTGGCTCCTTAATCTAAGGGTCAGTGATTAGTTTCCTGACCTGAACGAAAAAGCTCATTTAAAATAATTAGCTCCAAATAGTTTAAATAAATATGGTCAGATACCGTTTTTCACAGACATTTCTATATATAAGATTTTGATTTATTTTTATCTTAGGCTTTTATTATACTATTTATATTTATATTAATTTTATACACGTTTATTTGTTTATTATTATTTTTTTTTTTTGCAATTAATTTTTCTTATACTTTATGTTCTTTATTAATTTTTATTAACATATAATTATATTTCGATGTATGAGCTAATGAGCTTGAAAAACAATGAGTACTTTTATATAATTTTTGTATTACATATTTTATAATCTATGGTTTATACCTTAAAAAAATTCTATGTAAAATAAAACCTTAAAACAGGGCATGGATGACGGCCGAAATGCTGAAAGATCATATACTTCTAAGAAACTTTTGTTGGATTTTTGACATTAACAAATTTCACCAAAATTAATAAGTTTATGTATTTTAAAATTTTTTATAGCATTTTTTTGATGTTTTCGCCCAATCAAAAAACTAAAATCCATCCTGTTTGCAATTTTTAAATTAAAAATTTCCCACCAGAAGACCAAAAGATGCCCCACCAACCAAAGAACTGCATCCCCTCCTTCCTCTCGAAGGAATAATTCTGACTCCCTCCCGTGTGAGCTAGTCGCCTGAGAGCTTCGATTCGTCGACCCTTTTTACATTATCGGTTGCCCAAAATCCAGGCGTCTTCTCAATCTAGGCTAGAAAAGAGCTGCATTTATGAAAAAATTTTAAAAATTATTCAACGTGCTTGTTCGGAATTCAAGAGAAAAAGATGGGTTAGAATAATTCAAGATTTTAGAATTATTCTGGAATGACAAAAAAAAAAATGCCCTTGCATTTTTTTGAAAGGTTATTGGGCATAATTTAGTTAATATGCAACACACAAATATGCTTCCCTGTCATAATTCATCTAAACGTATTTTCCGGTAAAATTCCCAAGTCAAATGTCGCATTTATCACACGTATCATAAAGTTAGAAAAAAAAATGATGAATTCGGTCTTATTTTTTCTCTAGTATGGTTTAAGGGTGAGAGGGCCTCTTTCTTTCCAAAAAACCCTTTGGAATGCCAGCGATTTGCTATTTGAACAAATAACTATTACTCGGTATCAAAACATGTCAATTCCGTGATGTTTATCCGAATGAGAAATCGCCAGAAATATCAATGAAGAGGATTCCTTTAACATCGATACAGAGTTTTCTTTTCCTTTACCAATATCGTTTAAATTCAGATCACCAGTAAGTGATATCTATGCTTCTGGGTTTTCTTAATCCCCCAAACCATCCGATGGGTTGTGGCGCCGTATGGCCTCTGAACTACAGCAGAGATAAGATTAGAAAAAAGAGGCTCTCGTCCCTCTCTCCACTTTCTTTATAACTGGACTTAAAGGGAAGAAGAAGACGAAAAAGAGAACGGGCTACGCATAAAATATGAGCACCTAGGGTTCCTGGGATTCGGGTATTAAACTTTTTGGTACAATTCAAGTCACGCAGGTATCTCTATTTCTATCTCTCTCATTCACACATAGATGATTCGTATGCTCTCTTTTTACCACATCCGGATCTTTCTTTCAGGGAAAAAGACATTAAATCACATGCTAAACTGAGAAGTGATTGGAGAGGGGAATGACCCCCCCGTCCCTTCCCTTAAAATCTCACCCTTTACAGTTGATATTCATCCAAGCTTGAACCTTTTATGTATGAGAGAACCTTTTCTTTTTTGTTATATATATATATATATATATAGTATGTAAAAAAGGGAAATAAATAAGAAAATTATATCAAATTAAAAAAAATTCTCTTATATATATATATATATATTCATATATATATATATATAACAAAAAAGAAAAGGTTCTAATATAATTCTCTCATTGTAGTAACTTAACTTTTAAATTCAATAAAATAATGTTGGAATTTGGAATTCATTCAGATAATTATGATAAATATTTTTATTATTTATTTAACATTTTTCGCTATCGAAGGGAGAATGCCAACCCTTCACTGGAATTTTCATGCCAGTTCATTGTAGTTTATTAATAGAGTTCTTTAGAACCTGTATTGGACGTCCAATGAGCCTTTACTAGTTTCCAAATACAAACGGTGATGATTATAAGAGAGCAATTTATAATCATGAAAGATGTAGAATCAGGAAAACAAAAGCAAAATGATGTTTATTTTTTGGTTGACGCTCGTCTCGTCCTTTCTCAAGATCAAAGCCAAAGGTCACCTGAGAAAAAGTGGCTGTCTGTCAGTGATTTATTTATCTGACTGTTATTACAATATCTATGAAATAAACACTCCGCCACGTAAAATATCTGATAATAATAAAATAAATGGAGAATTCCAGCCCTAGGGGAAGTGTCTATTTGATGATACACACAAGGTCGTGAGTGAAACAAATATTTAAACAAATTATTTAAATGTAACGAAATGAAATGGAAAGCAGAAGTCAATTATCGAAAATGAAAACAAGGTGGTTCGGTTAATTAAATGGTTTCTATGCAATAATGGGAACATTTTCTCTAAATTTTATAAAATTTTCTAAGGACATAAATGACGGAAAAGATTCCTATAATAAGATATAAAATAATATATTATAATAATAAAAGCTTCAAGAAGAATATATAATATATTAAATAAGCAGCAGTGAAATCTGAGAGTTTCATTGATATAGACGCTGCTCCTTGTTATATATTATTATTATTATTATTGTTTTATTGTTTTGTGTTTTCTAAATGGTACGCTTCTTCCATCTTAAGGAAAGGCATGCAAATGTTTATTCTAAATTCAATTCCAATTGCTTATAGTTTATAGCTTTACATTGATTTTGATTGCCAGTTGAATTTTCAATTTTATTTGGAGAAAAACAATATTCAACTCTTTGAAAAAATCCCATATTTCTTTAGTAAGGTCAACATTTTCTAATTTGTTTGACATTTTCCTCGTAGCAAAATATATTACGATTTACTATTTGAAATAACTCAAATTGTAGAGGATGATTGAACGGTTCCTAGATTGAAGTTGATATTTTTATCGATTCATCATTTATTTTGAATCACTATGTCAATAGAAATACAATAACAAAATAATACATTTATATAACATATACATAAGCACTGTCCCTTGGTGTAGAGGTAGAGGACTCACCTCCCGTACACAAGGCCAGTGGTTCGTTTCCCGTCCTGAGAGAATTGGCTGCCAATTAATATAAATAAATAAGGACCCAGGCTAAGTGACCTCAGATGCCGAAAAAGACTTAAAAAAAAAATACATATAACAATATCCTGTCATCTCCTGCCCTGATTTAAAGATTTTTCCGATCATACATACTCATAATGGGAAGCTGAAGAGGCGGCCTTTAAGCTGATTATTCCTGACTTATTAAATATTTTCTACTTCAATTAACTGATATAAAACTATTGTTGAGCTCATTCCACAATACCTATTATTGCAAGTTAGATGGGGAGATAGTGAAAGAGGGGATATTAATTTTCCAGGAGTCCCTAGAAACTGAGAAGGCTAAGAGCTCGAAATATTGGATAGACAAACACAGAGACCCATTCTGATTATTATTTTAGAAATGACCCTCTGAGGTTTGCTGCTATTCACTACCCTTCTTTTTGTTCTCCTTTAGTGCAATACGCCTAAAAAGAGGTAGAATATTCTGGAATTGAATTTAAATCTGCTTGCTTGTAATTAAATATCAAATCAATTCGTACATTATTTTCATTTATTAATGATTTTTAATTCCCATTTTAAAGCCCACTTTACTTCTAATTAAATCAGCGTTAATTTTCATTGGAAGATATATTTTCTATCGCGATTTGATTGTCAACATTACATTATTGATTTGAATTAATGTATCGAGTATTAACTATTATTTGAGAGCCGTTTAATTACGTTGTTTCAGCTCTTTTTCAGGGGTGATTTTTATGTGGTGTACAATTAATAGAAAGTTTTTCTAGAATCGAAAATTATTATTTCTTTTATTAATAGAAAGAAATATAATAATTGAATATTTTTATATCCCAGAAGGTTGTAATCGTATTAAATAAACTGGAACGCTTACACCGAAGCGAAAAAGAGAGAGCCAAGAGTCATACATCTCTGTCCTCGGACCAATATGTGCTGTGCGAAATCATCATGTGCATACTAAACAAGAAGTTTGTATATCAAAAAATATGGTGTGACGGCCGCATATCACATAACTTATCTTACCTAAGATAAGGAAAATTATGTGATGTGCTGTCATATATTTTGAGTCGGGCGCCCCCTGTTCACAATTTTAATTTACTTTACTTAGAGATTTTTCGTTTGTGATTATTAATCAATTATTAATATTACAAGAAAAAAAAATTAATTAAATTAATTAAATTGGCAATTAAATCTTTTTATTTTTATTTTATTTTTAATTTATTATCAAATGTAAAAATTAAAAATAAGAAATATGTTGAAATAAGGGGGCTGTAATGTTTTCGGCTCAATTTATTAAAAGTATTCTCGCCGAAATTTAGGGGAATAGCTGCTTCCCATCACCAGGACATTTTTGTAGAATAATAAATGGATAATTTACATTTATTTATTTATAAAGGTTCTGGAGATGGGAGGCGTCTAGTTCCCGGAACACCGAATAATTTTAATAATTGGGGCAAAAAAGCCCTCTTATTTTAACCCTTGAATGCTCTCGCTGTCGGTGTGGCTTTTTACCTTTGCGAGCTTTAAGTTTACTTAGAGTTTGTAAAAATCCTCTGGTTCATGGCTAGTAAATATTATTCTAAGAGTGATATTATTTTTAAACGAAAAAAAAAAAGAAGAAAAAAAAACTGAATGAAAATTCAGCGTTTACTGAACAGCTGTATTGATCAAAAACTCACTTGTAAATAAAAACTTTTTTGTTTTATCTTTTTTGGCATACTGTCTCTCTTTTCACCAGAGTAACAGTAAAGTTGTAGTTGGCAAAGTGATAAGACAAAAGGAGATGGAGAGTCATGGCTGGCTGATTTGGCTAGTCAGGTTTTTTTTTTTTTCCTTAAGGGAGAAGGTTTGCCTTGTTGACAAATAGTAGACCATCTGAATCGATAAAAAAAAGGGCAATAAATAACCTTTAACTTTTTTTTTTTTCAAAGTCGATCATTTAATGATCAATAAAATGCTTTTTAAATAACGAAAAAATAATATTAAATTTAAGCAGGTTTTAATATTTCTATTAAAAATATTTAAATTTTATCCTTAAATAAATGTTCATAAAAAAGAAAAAAACGCATGATTTAGCTTAAAACTCTCTTAAAAAAATTTACCCATTTTCCCAGAAAATTTTTTTTCTTCACCATAAAAATATATACAATATTATATATTTACGATACAAGTTATCCAGGTATATTTATTTTTATCATTTGTTATCCAAATGATATAAATTTTTATCGGGTTGCCTAGGATCCGAACCCATACCCCTTGCCTTTTAAGGTTATCAATAAACAATATTATAATCCGAAAATGACCATGACAGACTGCTGATTGACTATGAGTGCCGCGTCATGATGACGTTGCACTCATAGGCTGCGAGCAGAGTTTGACATTTATTTCAAAAAATGAGGTTAAGTTAACTAATAAAAAAAAAGAAGAATATATCGGGATATATAATAATTATATATATATTATATAATTATAATTCGATCTACCATTTAGCTTTAATCGTATCTACTCTTCACATATTTAGTAGGCAATCCAAGTGTCCAACTTTCTAATGATTTTTAGATTAATTGATTCGGCGCTCCTCTAAAGCGTTAAAACTAGCTTTTCTGAGGAGATTTAGGAGATCTGGATCAATTATCAAAAATTCATTAGCGAGTTGGCCATTTGAGTTGCTTAGTTTTCAGCATCAATTTATATTTGGTATCCATAGACGAAAGTCTTCTCGAGTTTAAATTTCGAACAAAATCATGATTACTTTACCTTTGGAAAGTAAATAAAAGAGAAAATAAAAAAGAAAAATAACGGAAAATTATTATTAATATTCAATAGTACTCCCTGTATATTACCACCAGTCGAATAGAAATTACTTATTGCAAATGATTTAATTTTACCAAAACAAATAAATTCAATTAAATTGAAAATAAATTCGAGAGATGTTAATCTCTATTTAAACATTAAAGTAACTTGATGACGTCAAAAGAAGAAGTGAATTAGACTCCTCCCTTCCATTTTACCCGTACTTCACTTCTTCTCCCCTCCTAAGGCACTTCTCTTGGGGGTTATTTCGATCAACCTTAAACTTCCACCTCCTCCGTTCCATCTATCCCACCTGAGATGAGGGTAAAGTGTTTGCCCTGAGGGCCCTCACTGCTAGTAGCTGGCTATATACTCAGTAAAGGATTCGCAATTAGCGATTCAAGTCACATTATTCTCGATAAAACCCTTCATCAATTATCTTACGAGCTAAGAGAGGAGAAAGGTGGGGGATAAGAGGGAGGGCGGATGGCCTCTCTTTATCCTTTTAAGTTTTATTCGTTCAAAAAAAAAAAAAAAAAAAAAAAATCATAAAAAAGTTTAAATAATAAAAAATTCTAATCTCGTTAAATAGGAGGAGGAGAGAAAGAGATAATCAATATTATAAAAAATTTTAAAATTTTAAAATTCAGTAGGTCAGAGGATGGGCATCCAATTCCGTTATGTTTGACAATTTATCCCTAGATTTTCAGCAGTTATAGCAAGCTTTATTTCTCTTTATAATATAGTTTTTTCATTTGCGTCCTTCTGATTAGTGGCGTCCCCATCAAAGGAAAGGGAAGAGAGGAAGGAAATATCAAAACACTTTTTGTTCGACAAAATTTTTTTCGTCTTGGTATTCCTTCTATAGGATGAAAAAATATTTTAATATTAGTTTTAAACCCATTTGAGGATTTAGAAATTAATTCTCTCTCCTCCTCCTTCCTCCCTCTCAATGAGCTTTGCCCTCCTCTCCTTTGGGCATCATTTTAATTTTATATTTAGGAGTCATGGGGCAAATGAATCATTGATGAAATAATCTCCACAAATGGGGTGATTTTAAAAGAAATAGCCTGGCTTGGCTTGAGTAATTATCGATATATCAGTTAGTAGTATAATTGTTAATAAGCGTATTTGTATTCACTGTCCCTGTGCAGAGGTAGAGGTCTCACTTCACGTACCAAAGGTCATTGATTAGCTTCCAGAGCCACAAAGATTTATTTATATTATATTGGCTACTAATTAATATAAATAAATAAGGATGGAGTCTAAATGGTCTCAGATGCTGAAAAATACTTAAATAATAATATTTATTAATGGGTTAGAAACTAAATACCCTCTGGAGGTCAACCCATTACCAGGATATATATGCTAAATTCCTGAAAATATTTATTTTTTCTTTTAAACAAAATACAAATTTTATAATATTTTGTAATAATCTCGATTTATAATTCCCGGATTGCGGGATCGGCTTAAGGTATTATAAGATCCGAACCACCTGATGAAATATAAAAAAGAAAAGACAGACAGAAAAACAAAAAACAATCTTAATTCAGATGAGTCCTCCAAAAATAAACAATTCTAAATTTCCATATTGAAAAAATTCTATCCCAAAGCCCTTAAACAAAATTCCTTCCAATTTATTATAAAAATAAAATATAAAACTTTAACTTTTAAAATTTATCCCCAATTAATTCTTCTACCACATTTTGGTCAAACTGAGATTGTAGAAATAATACTATATCTTCATTTAGAATAAATCTTTGTCGAATTTCAAATTAGCTTGTTTCAACTAAAATATATATCTTATCCTCCTCTCCTCTTCCACCCAATCCAGTCTTTTCCCTTTCGATCATTCTTTATGTCTTGACGACAAGAACAAGATTGTTCCAAAAAGGGAGAGGAATTAAGGCAAAGAAGAATACAACCTTCCTAAAGGGTCCATTAACATAAGTGTTTCAGGTCGTAAATTACCTTCCCTCCTGTTACACCCTCACCTTAGTTAGGTGTCAAGCCGAAATGGACTCTCCTTTATTCACGTTAATTTATTATTAATCAAACACTTTAATATATCTCCTCTTGGCACATTTCTGGAAATTAACCAAAATTTTTTTCCTTTATTTATCCTTTTTTTGCCCACCATTTTTTTCTCGTTGAATCAAAATTGAAAGAAAACTCAATAACTCTATATACATGACAGTATGTATATAGTATATTAACTCATATATTTCCAATTTAATATTGAATCTATAGTATATAATATATTATAATATTTGACAAAGAATGTCGCCGGTTCAATTTTTATTTGAAAAAAAAAAAAAAAAAAAGATATTGCCAGTTTTCTTTAAGCATTCTTTCGAAAAGGAATATTCAAATATACAATAATAAATCAATATTTCTTCTGACAAATTCTTAATTTTTAATAAAATATTTGAGTTGGAATATGACAATAATAATGACTATAATTAAAATTTTATAAAAATTTTGATTTTAATGAAATCGTGATTAATTCCCAAAAAAGTAAAATTAAATTCTTCAAATTTTTTTTTTAATTGTTTACAAAGTCAGCCACTCAGCCTGATAAAAATTTATTTAATCCAAATAGTATAAATAAATATGCCTGGATAATAAGTATCGTAAATAAAATATATTTGTAATTGTTTATGGTTTATAGATGTCTAAGACTTAAAAAAAATTCATTTATTATCAAACATAGGAATTTTTTGTTTTTCAGCATCTGAGGCCATTTAGACTCCTAGGGCTCCATTTTATTTTGAGGTCGAAAATGATTAATACATCTTAAAATTTATTATATGTACAGTCAATTTAATCAATATTCTTAGAGTAGTTTTAGAGAAAATCCCAAAAAAAAATCTAAAAACGCACAAAAGTAATCCTAATGTTTAAAAATTTGGGGCGAGTGATAAGGATTAATACATTTTAAAGATCATCTAATATTATAATTTATGAATTTTAATCAAAATCTTTAGATCGAATTTTGAGAAAATAAAAAAAAATAAAAAAGTACATCAGTCAAGAACTATTACTCGTTAGCCGATTTTATTCAAAAGCTTAGAGGAGCAAAAGACGTAAGTTTAAATAAAAAATTTCAGTCTCGAATATTTTTCGTTTTTGAGAAATCTTGTTCACACAGACCATTTTGCGAGAACCATTCTTTTAGACTCAAGGAACCTCAAAACGTGTATATCTGTTGAAATTTCGAAATCGATTTTTTTGCGATCGCAATACTATCTCACTATATATAGCACATGTATAGCGAAGAGAAAGTAAAAACAATTTTATTTAATTATACTAATATAATTTATTTATTATTCTACTGAATTAATCTCGCCTGAAAATATACAATAAAAGAGTATTGTCTATGTTGAGTAATTTTTAGTAATAAAGAACTAGTTTCAATTTTTAAAATTCTATTCTTTATATTTTAATTTTGAATAAAATGCACTCTACCCAAACTATTGTGACGTCTAGGTAACTAATCTTTTATTTAAAATGTAGAAATAATTTATCTAGAAATTATATGTGTTTAGTAATCCAGGGTCGATGTCTTGGCGCCCCTAGGCAAAAAAAATTATTTGCCCTTTTTCTAGTCGGTCGCCTAGTTACGTCTAATGGTAACACCTGCCCTTTATTAATGTTAGAGGAAAAGAGATATGAATACGCTTTTAAATTATATAATTTCTAGGCAAATTTAACAACTGCTGGTCGATTCTAAAACAACTAATTGTTTTGGGGGTTCAAGAACCAAAAAACTACAATCATTACACGCAGCAAATTCAATCTAGTTGATGAAAACCAAATAGAATGATGAATTATTAAATTAAATTTATTTTCTACTCGGATTCAATTTATCATGTAGTCATGAGTGAAAAGACAAGAAGGAACATCCATTAAGCGTTAACAACCAACTTGCTCTTATTTATTTTGCACATATTGTACCCTCTATACCTCTTAAGACTCCTGGAAAATATCATCAATTTATTTTATTTTATTTGGTGACACACCCTCATCCAAGTCTTTCCTCTCTTTCTATCCCCTCCTTTCACTAATTCTTAGGATGTTTAATGAATTTACATTTAATTAACAGATGAAATATCAGATTAATTAAAGAGTAAAATCAGAAAAAGGAAAAATAAACACAAATTTAAAAATAAAAATGTAAAAAAAAAATATTTGGTAATTAAAAATCAAATTAAAGAAATGTAAATTCCAAAAAAAAAAAAAAAAAAAAAAAAAAAAAAGAGATGATTAATTTATTTTTTCTCCAGTTTATAATAAAAATAAAATAAAAGGTTAAAATGGAAAAGTGTTATAACTTTTTAAAAATAATAATTTCAACGACACTTTATCTTTAGTAAATATTTCTACTATCCGAAGTTAGAGATCTTGACAAATATTTAAGATTAAAATATTTGCGAGAAAAAGATGATATTTTATTTGAATTTATAAGTATATGAGGAAATTGCGTTTCTGACTGCTAACCCATCCCATGACATTGTAAAGATCCAACAATATTGTATCTATAAAGATTTTGTGAGACAAGAAAATAATAATTTTTACCTCTCATGATTCATGTTCTGTTCCCAAAAAGATGATCAAGGTGAATAAATAATAATAATACAATTTTATTTATTAATTATGAAAATATGATTGAATGCATAAATAAATAAAAATAAATTTATATTTAATGAAATTGAAAAGAGCTTCATTTGAAGATATTTCGACAGCTATTGGTTTATATATATATATACAGTCAAATCTCGTTACTATGCCACTCTCGCTATTATGCCACTTTTGCTCGGTCCCTACAAAATTCCATAGTAAATAAATTTACTATGCCA
>JAAAKE020148403.1:0-12892 GCA_010014785.2 Anisolabis maritima | reverse complement strand
CTTTATATAAATTACATTCATTCCCCCCCCTCCCCCCCCACCATGATTTAAGGCTGGATACACCCCTGCCTCGAGTAAATAATTAAATCAAAATAATAATCAAAAAGAAGTATAAAGTATTTAATTACACTTCCGCCATGATGGCTCTTTTCTTTTATGAGTAATATTATATAATTTGTTCCGATTAGAATGAAATTAATTAAAAACACATAAGTTCGTCATATTAGAGTGATTTATAGTAGAGTTAAGGATAGATAAAAACTTAAATTCCATAGAAAACTTTCCCCACCTAAATTTATTCATATTAATTGTATATCAATATTTAACTATTAAAGAAATTTTCTAGGGAGTATTGGAAACAAGTAAAAGCTTATATTTTAATAACCTTATTAAAATATTTCTACCCCTTACACTTACCGTATTGTTAATAATCCCTACTCTGAATTCTAAATTTAAATTTATTGCAGTGCCTAAGTGGATTGAACCGTTGAAAAAAAATTATTAATAATAAAATACATAACAGTTTGTTAAAAGTTGCGCCCCTATTCGTGTAGCGCCCAGGGCGTTGCCCCAGGTGCCCCGCCCTTGGGTCAACACTTTATTGAGTAGTTAAAATAATTTTCTAGCCTGACTACCTAAATATTAATTTGAACTCGTTACAAATCTTAAAAAAAATAATTTATCTATATATCCCCCCTAGTTTTATCTTTGTAATTTTTAATTTCACTGATTTCAATTAAATTTTTTATATTAATAAGAATAAACTCAACTCCCTTTCCCCCCCCCCCCCCCAAACTTAAAAGAACAGATAAACAAAAATAAATTATTATAAAAAGTAAATGATATCGAAAATTGGACTGACTCACTCCCTCCCCTTCCCCACCTCAACCGAGATCTTGGCTAGACCACTTCTTGGAATCAAGGTCATCTTAACATGCGTCGTGAAGCATATATAGAACGTTGCTTGGTTGGTGTGGAACGCTGCACTTGCGTTGAACTGGCATAGAAATAATTTTTTAATCAATAAGCTAACAGTAAATGAACTCTAGGCGTAACTAGGTATTATAGGTGGGGTTCAGGCCGCCCTCTCTACAAAGAGTGACGTCTGTCTAATGCTGGTAGGCTGGGTGTATTAAGACCATCAACATTTTTCCTCCTTTTTTTACGCCTCTGGCGGTTGTGGATTGCATTTGATTGAAGAAGGTCCAAATTAAATTTTAATAATTAATTTTAATAATTATTCAAGCCCCTGGGCTACACAACTCCCATCCCCGTTAGTGCAATGAAGGCAGTTAGTCAATAGAACACAAAGAAAGAAAGTATTTATAAAGGCTGGGAAATCCACATCTTTTTATTTATTCATTTGGTTTTAACTTCCAACTAAAAAAAAGGTTGAAGTTATTTAATTATTTGAAATTAATTGTTAATTAACAATAGGGAAAAGTTAGTTGAAGTTATTGATTTTCATACGAGTGAGAGAGAGAGGAAGCCTGCCTGCTCGGACTTTCCCCTCTTGCTTCTCTTTCCATTTATTTTGGAATTTTTACTTTAAAAAAAAAATTATTTAAATTAATAGTTGATTTGACAATATTAGATTTTTAATAAATGTCGTGAATATTTAAAAACCTTTTGCCGTCATTTGATTTTAATTGATGTTTGATGGCTCTTCTGGGAGCCGAGTTGTGAAATATAGCAAAAATTTATAATAAAAATGTGAACCACTAATGTCATACTAAAATTCTCTTAATAAGGATCTGGGTGTAAACTAAATTACTACTTTGTAAATCCACAAACAGGATCCCGAGTCATATAAAAAGAAAAATTTTTTTGTGATCAAATGCTTTCTCTAATTCTCTCCCCCTGCCCCAAATGACACGAGCGTGATTTATTAAAAATTTAAATTATTTTTTTCATTATTTTATTTAAATTTGATAATATTAAATAAGAACTCCGCGCTTTTATTTTTTAGACTATCTTAATATATAATCTTTGATATTAAAATATTTTTTTCCTTTTAGTATATTATGAAATAAAAAGCCTACACTTGTTTTTTAAAAGACCTATTTTAATGGGTGAAGGAGAGGGGGGAGGTAGTTAATCATAAATCCACATTAAAATAATTTTTTTCAAGTAAAAAGGAACTATCTTTGGTGTGTCCTTGAGCGTTATTTGGGGACGGCAGTTGGCTCTCTCTCCCCTTCCCTTCCCTTCCCTCCCACCCCCCAATCGATGCCCCTGAGGTGGTCAGGAGAATTGATTATAAAATTTCAACCTCATAGCGAGGTCATTTTTATTATAAAAAGATGTAATAAAAAATTTTAACTTTTATTTAGAATAGATTTTTTCTAATTATTTAGGATTTTTTCTTTCTCTTTGATATGTCGAGTGAGGGGGGGGGGGGGATATACGCAGTAACCTACTTCTTTAGTATTGATTTTAAGTTAAGGGCGCATCTAGATCCACCTAGTGAGAGTCACGTTAGTTTCTTCAAGGTATTTTTGCACACAGAGACACACACCCATCGCTTGTCATCTATATACATCTCTTCAAGTTAATATTTTATATGGGTTTTTATAAATCAATTAGTTAACGTCGATTAAGACCACAATTGACATGTGAGGTTATCTAGACATTAAACAATAAAATCTACTCATATTTATTCATATTTCAATATAAATAAATTTTTCAATTTAGATGGGTGATTCATTCATCCTCTGAAGATGTCAACATCTTTAACTATATAGAAGCCTCAAGATAATTAATGATATTGCCATCCCAAATAAAAAATTTTTTATTTAAATTGATGTTTGATGGCTCTTCTGGGATGAACCCCATTTAGGAATAGGTATTTCCTCATCCCCATTTTTTTTTTGCATATCAGCAAGCAAATCTTTATCTACTTCACTCGAAGAGACATATAAAAATAATTTCTTTTCGGAAATTTTTATCTTCACTGGCACAATTTTCTTGAATTAATGAATAAATTTCTTCTGTCGCCGTTAACCCAAAACTAAGAATTTTATCACTGCACAATATTCTGCTTTCCATTTAGAAAAAACACTACGAAACATTTACTTTAGGTGGCTTATAAACAATGAATCATTGACAAAATTATTTATAAATTTTCTAACAAATATTCAAATCGCATAAGAAACTTAAAAATGGCACACAATTTTTACTTTAACTATTGTGTATAGGTGCCGCTTTCAAAATTATTCAAAGCCCTTATATACAAAGTATTTTATTTTGAGAATGAATTTTATTTTATGAATTATAATTAAAGCTCAAATCTGATATGTTTATATTTAAATTTCGAAATTAATTCAAAAATAAAAATTATAAATTAAATATAATATTTTATATATTTATTTTTTTGAGATTGGTAATTAAACTAAGTTCAACGCTCTCTCGTGTCTAAAATTGGCATTAATTTTAAATTTTTGTTGTACTTGATTCACTTTAATGACATTTTCCAACACAAATTATTATATATATTTTTAAACTATTTTTCAAGTTGTTGAAATCTCACATATTTACCAACAGTGATATTAATAATAAAGAAAAAGAAATAATGGTTATATGTTACGTGAAAGGATGTAATAGAAACTCAAATTTTGATAAAAATCATTCATTTTTTAATCTTCCAAAGAAGAATCCAGAGTAAGTAATTTATAAATATTTTAATAAAATGAGCTTAACTTTTCTCGATGATTGGTATTTTTATATATTTACTTTTATATTTATAAGCATATTAAAAAAATAAATTTATTTCTTTCTTTTATTGAAATTTTTTCAATTATTTTAATCACCATTTGGTTGATTGTTCTGTAAAATAAATACTTTTTCACTATCTACTTTCTTATGTACATGTTTGAGTTTTCTTTTAAATACATAATTTGTTATCACAAATCATATGTTTCCAAGAAAATGCATATATGCAGGTTTTCATTAAAAAACAAATTAGATATATTTTTCAAAATCATACAGTTGTATGTAGTCGCTAGCACTGGGTACTACCCGTTGTGTTTTGGCATCACCTATTTATGAGGTTTTGATTGAAGTATCTTAAGCCTGAAGAATTTCAGAAACTTTTGATGGACGAGGGAAAGAGCCTTAGGACAAGCTTTGAGAAAGAAAGATATACTTTCTACAAAATCCATCCATTATTTTGATAATCCTTGAACGAATTCACCGTAAACTGCTGAGAATTTTTACCATTCTCTATACTACTGAGAGTCAAGATTCTGACTAAGTTTTACAGATTTTTAGTGCTGTCCGAAGCTATTCACAAAAAGCTTTGTCACAGACATTCTTCCCCTTTTAGATGTTCCCAATGCTGGCGATTACATCGAAGGATAAACAATATTTTTACAACTTAATTTACAACTCACATATTAACAAGAGAGTTGATTTTGTATTTTACACTCCCTTATTACATTTTTCAGACAAAAGGAAAAATGGTTGGAATTTGTAGGGATAAATATGGAATTAGATGAGATTCCACCATCTTTACGTATATGCTCTGATCATTTCGAATATAAATATCTACAGAAAATATCTTCAAAACGACGCTTTTTATTAAAAGGAGCAATTCCAACGATTCGTGAACCAGATATCTCTCAAGAAACAAGACGTAAGACAATCCAAGGTTTGTTATTAAAATTATTTTAATCATTTAGTAAATTTGATAAAATTTATTATTATATTACAGATGGGTTGTCAAATGAAGAGAGCAGTTTAGACAATATGGATATAATAAAATATGATGCTGAACTTGACTCAAATGAAAAAAACAGTTCTTTAATCTCAAGTAAGATATACCTTTTCAAAAATTAAAAAAAAAATAATTTCGCAAAATTTTTCCAAACTCACTTTATCAATACCTTTTCCTTAATGCCCAATCCGTCTTTGGCTCCTGTACTTAAGCCCCCTTTTCTTGTTATTTTTACCTGTTAACTATTAAATTTTTTATAGGAATTAAGATTTTTTTTTTACTAATAAATAAGAACAAAGGGGGTTGCCTATAATAAATATAGGCAAGTCCACTGGTATAAGCCAAGGTTGATACATATACCCCCACTTCAGTTTTATTATTAAAGCATAACATATAATTTAAATTGCGTAACCTGAGCGAAAGAATAAAAGGACAACTTTTTTTTAATCTATTGGCAAAACTTACTGAATTGAAATTAAATTAAATTAAAAATTATGCTCTCAACTGAAAAAAATAACAGATACTTTTTTCAAAAAAAAATTAAATATTAAGAATATACCATATTACTTGATTTTGGTGCTGATGTTCACTGCATTAAACAAACAAATCTCTCTCATCCTATAAACAATCTCTCATATCTTGCTCAATATATAGACGAATCGAGAGAACAATTTGGGACGCGAAGATGATTACAGCTATGAGAGATAATTTTCCTTCTCTGTAATGTATTTTATCTTTTTTTTTAGGGCTCTAAGGCATATTTTTTTAGGTGTTTGAACATCTTTGGCCATTTAGACTCTCTCCATATTAAAATTAATTGATAGCTTGATAGACAATATAATTTAAATAAATTTTATCGCTTATCCTCGAAGTGAACCATTCACTGACCCTTAGATCACGAAGCAAGAGCTTTACCTCTGCTCTATGGGGTAGCGCTATTTTGAAGAGAACAAAACCTTTAAAATCTAATTTAATAATAATTAAACTTAACCCATCAAAAAAAGATTCATATAAAAGAGAAAATAATGTGATCGATTTTTTCTTTTTAACGCATATCATTTTCAGGACTTTTTTATTCGAAATCTTTTATTTATTTTCAATATAATTTATTCTTTAATTCAGAAATTTTTTTTATTTTTAATCTGAAGCGAATTCAAATTTTGCCGCCAAGAATTCTGCTTTATCTAATGTCATGAACACATGAATAAATTTGACATTTGTTTGTTTAATGCAGTGAATATGGCTGAAGATACCAATCGAGTGGATAAATGTATGGAATATTTAATATTAGATGATAGTTCGGAATCAAATTCTGTTCATTCTTTAGAGGAAGCAACTAATTCCAATAATAGCTCACAAGATGTAAGTAAAATTATATATACTGTATTTGTATATAGATTTAAAATTATTTCTGATATATTATATTTCATTTACAGAAAGTTTCTCAAGTATTAAAAAAATTAAACAATCAAAATTTAAAATTTTTAGAAAATTTTAATCCAGAGCATAGCAACAGAGAAAGGAAAAAATTATTAAGGAAGATTAGAAATGGAGCTGATACTTCGACGTAAGTTTTTATTTATTATATTTGCTTCCCTCAAAATATCAGACACCCCCAGCTTATTGAAAATTTACAAACTTTAATAAATAATAGTAATATTAGTTTGAAAATAAAAAATTTGGAATAACTATATATTATACATTATCATATAATTATACATTTTTTTTTATTTTACTCTCTTTTGGGTTTACTTTGTAAAAAGCTTTTGAAGTTCCTTGAAACACATATATATTTATATTATGTAAAAAGTTAAATGTAAAAATAAATAATTATAATTTAAAAAATAGTAGGTATGTTTGTCCGTAGAACGACCAAACAAGATTATTATAAATGATTGAAACGGATTTACGAATTTATTGTAGCTATATCATTCGATATTTTATTATCACAAAACTTTAAAGCCTTAGAAAGACGCATAAGATTTTTTTTTGATATTTTACAAGTACATATTGTGTGCACTTTTACCGATTATGCATATATCAAGTCTATAATAAAGTTCCTCCCACACTGGATGCAACATGTAGGTTGTTGATAAATGAGGCACAAACAATGAAAACATTGTTGATTGAACATTGATTAGAGAATTGATATCTGCAGAATCGGTAGAGGTGCACACAATATGTACTTGTAAAATATCAAAAAAAAACCTTATGCGTCTCTCTATGGCTTTAAAGTGATAATATGTCGAATGATATAGCTACAATAAATTCGTAAAACCACTTCACTCATTTATACTAACCATATATATATATATATCAAGATGACCGATATAATCGCAAAGTCAAAATTTATTTTACTACACACTGCTCATCTTACAAGCTAAGAGCTCAAAAAATTAATTTGGAATGCATTAATCAGTGCCGGCAAAAGGTTGAAATTTTTAAATGGCAATTAAATAGAATTTTTGCATGTTTGAGTATAACTTTCTTATTTTCCATCGTCTTAATTTAAAAATTGGTACATTTACAAATACGAATATAATGTCAAAAAAAATCGCAGTTATAATGACAACTGTCAAAAGTCTTTTCTGATATTATATTCGTATTCAGGTTACCCAAAATATAAATCTACCTATTTTTAATTGAAAACAAAGGAAAATAAAAAAGTTATACTCAAAGTTCCCCAAACATGCAAAAACTTATATAATTGCCATTTAAAAATTCAACCTCTTACCAGCACAGATTATTGCAATCCAAACTTTTTTTTTAAAGCTCTCAGCTTTTTTTTTTTTTTTTATTCTTTTAATTAAGATTTCAGAATGAATTAAAATAAATTTTGACTTTGCAAAGATAACCGCCCCCTAATATATATATAAATGTCGTTCCAAAGAAAAACGACCAAAAAATTCCTTCTTTTGTTTTATTTCGAAGAAATTTTACAAATATGGAGGCTCTACTGATCCTATTGAAATGTGAAATTTTTCATTAAAATCTCCATTCTTGTAAATTTCCTTCGAAATCAAAAAAATATTATAGAAGGCATTTTTGTTCGTTTTTCCTTGGAATGTCCCATACAAAAATTTATATTTTTCCTCAAGATAATCACTTATTCTATTCTTGTTTGGGAAACTCTACTTATTGTTGGCTCCACACTATTGGTTTTTTTTTTTTTTTTTAATAAACTGCTTTTAGTCATCATTTTCTTTAGCTGGCCAAACTATATAGAAAATTGTTTTTCTTTTAGTTTGGTTACATTTTTTAAATAAAAAAAAAAACTACGGTTTTTTTAAAGCTTATTAAAAATTGACCTCATTTCAAATATTTCAATAATGGGATAGAGAACTTTAAAATTTTAAGAGGAAGAATGGAGAATTAACCAGCGCCGTTTTTTATCTATCATCAATACTATTTATTATGATTGATTAATAGCCATTTGCTGTTGGAGTCTGGTGAGGAAAGTAAAAGGCAGATTGAAACAAATGAAAGGAAACTCTTAGATGCCAAAACCGAACGGAGACGTTTCGGACAAAATTTATTCGTCCATTCTTAGAGGCTATTTGTAATTATGCCCAAATATCATATGATATCTAGTGACATAAGGGTCTAATTTAATAATCATTATTGCATATTATGTTATATATGCAGAATATCATAAGACAACTTTAGACATAATTACAAATATAAGTATATTTAACATATAAGTAACTGAGGATGGACAAATATCATTTATTAAGTAATTAATCTATGCTTTTTTCTTCCTCCACATCCTCCTGGGATATAATATATGCCAACTCCACACGGCTCCTGACGACTCATATCTTGCCTATTCACATTTTCAATCAACAACTTCTGCATTAGATTGCCAGCCTATATTTACTATATTTATATATAAACAAAATCCACCACTAAAATTATTTGAGTAAAACTGTAAAATTTTCTTTGCTTGTATAATATATATATTTATATGTAAAATTGTTCTCTTTTGTTTCTCTGTAAAGAATAACTGGACTGATAATAGGGTGCGTATTGCAGCTCGAAATATATGCATAATAGGGTGAAGGATAAACAACGGCGCTGGCTCTATTCTTTCTATTAATATTATCATCCAGCTATAAAATAACAACTGAGATTTTTGCTTTTTAAATTACTTTTTCTACTGAATGGAAATGAAATATCAGTTTAAATCAAAATTTACCGCTCTTTAAAAGACCAAATAAGCAAAATAGTAATATTAGAGGAACTCATTTGAAACCAATAATATATATATATAATATTAGCGACGACTATTAATTATTTAATATATCTAATTACCTTATATTTTTCATTTTCAAAGTATCTGACATATTTCTCCGAAAATATAGATATATTAAAGATAATATATTATATATTATATAAAATATATATTTGGTTGTCACCTTCCATTACTCTAATGAATCATTTTTATGTTTTTAACCAAGTTCTCTCTCAATTCGCTTGGGTTTTAAATATGGGTTCGAATTTGGCAAAGCCAACTAAAAAACATGTTGTTTTCACTTTAGATGAAAAAATTAAAATTTTAAATTTAGTAAGAAGAAAAAAAATAACTCCCAAACATGTAGTAAAATTATTTGGGAGAAATGAATCTTCTATCCTTAGGATACTTAAACAGGAAAAAAAAGAATTCGTGGAAGTGTTTTAGTAGCTCCGAAAATTGATATGCTTGAAAATATTTTAGCAAGAATAGAGAAAGCTTTGATTGTAAAAATAAGGAATAATTGTATCGCTCCAATCGATGACTTGGTAATTAAGAAAATGGCAAAAAACCATTAAAAAGAATTCACCAAGGATGATCCCAATGCCGCCAAGCCGTTCTATGTGAGTAAACAATTGTTTCAAAAAAAGGTTAAAAGAGAAAAATAAAACTTATCAAAGATAGTCCCGACACTCGAAGAAAATGAATTCGATACAAGGCAAGCCAACAAAAAATTATTATGGATTAATATTTTCCTTTTTACTCATTTTTAACTTTGCCAACCAACTGAAGGATAGGTTGCTTTAAGTGGGTGAAATATTTTTTTCTCTATATAACAAGGTTTTTTTTTAATATATTCTAAAACTAGGTCTTCTCTCTCTTCGAATAAAATGATATACAACATTTTATATCTAAATTGTAGCGATTGCAATTTGAGCATTGCTGAAAGCTATTTTTTTAGACTTTAAACGATATACAATATATTCTAGTTACGATACCTATTAACCAAACGTATTTATTCACTTCAATTGATATCTAATTTGATTTAAATAAATTTTCATCCCCGGCCCCGAACCCACATCCTTTGACTTTTAAAGTTATCAACATTGACAAAATCAATATCTTTACCCTCTCGGCCACAGGGGGGCCCTGGAAAATTCGATCGTAACTAATAAAAACATGTATCGTTTAAAATTTTAAATGGCCTCTGATGTGAGACATTAAAAAAAAAAATTATAGACTAAAAAATATCTTTTCACTTAATTAAAGTTTCACTATTATTTGTTAGTAAATGGTCAGCAAAGTTGACCGCTCGACTTGCTTTCATTATTTTTTTTATACATAGAATACGTCTTAATTCATGAGTGTCACAAAAATCGTTGATCAGGAAAAATTTAATAACATGAAATTTGTTAATGATAGACACATGTCCTAAATTTCATTTGATAGGGCATTAAACAAAGCATCTTTTAGAATATTGACCTTGCGCTGACGTCATCAGCTGAGCACAGTTGAGTCACGAAATGTGTGCCGAGACGCAATCTAGCTCTCTCTTTGTATGACCATGACGTTTTAAGGTGTCATTACATTTCTTTTGTATTTTTGCCATTTATGAAATATCTTATAAATAAAACCTGAGAACTTGTTTAGATTTCGGCCTTCAAGGGCTGAATATTTTTAGAAATGTCCAAATATATGCATAATAAACACCAAAAGAATTATAGAAAACGACAAAAGGAAAAAAGATTGAAAGATGGGGAATGCAAAAAGACCCCGATGTCGGATACTGAACGTCAACGGGCTCGGCGAGCGCGTCTCAAAGTTGAGGCGTCATACCGCCAAGGTGAACACTTGCCCGGTACAAATGAGCCAAGTACTTCCATCGTCCAGTCCTTCGCAAGCATATCTGATGACATAAACGAATCAACTTCAGTTCACCATATGACACTGACGTATTCTACGCCTTAAAACTAGCGACTATGCCCCGTGTTTTTTACATTAAATATTTATATAATGAATTTTTCTTTCAGTTGTGAGACCTCATTTGAACGACCTGAAATAGACACTTGTGATTGTTTGGACACTAATTGTCCCGGCTGTTTTTTTCCCTGTCCTAAATGTCACTCTTGCAAATGTGGACCTGAATGCAGGTAATGAAAAAAAAATTTAACTTCTAACTCTATTTATTGTTTAAATTATAGTGATTTAACATTCATAAGCAGGACCAATTAAATGATATGATAATTAATTATCATGCACGGGTCGAAATTTTTTGACTCATCTTCCCATATCCGTATTTTTTTCGATTCACTCCTTAATTTGTTTATTTCTCAAAAAGAAAAATGATTTTAGAAAATAAAAAATGATAGCGGTGAAAATTTTTTTTAAAATTTGGATTAATTTTTTTAGGCCGGTTAAAACTTATTAATCGACTACGTTCACCTATTTTACTTTTTGTTCAATATTAGCTTGCCCCCTCCCCATAATTTTTGGCAAACCCTAATTTTTTCCCCGTCCAACCGAATTTTTTATTTTGTTTATTCCCCTCTCTTCATTTAGAGTATAATAAAGTAATTTTTATGCATGCTTTGTCTATGAGTTGTATTAAAAAATTCCTCTCTAAGAAAAAAGAATTTCGTTATGAAATTAAACTCCATTTATCCCACTATGAATTTATTAAATATAAAATTAGATTCCAACTTTTCATATATATATATATTTGTCAGAGTTCGAAAAACGTACTAAATAAATAAATACTATAAATTCAATATAAAATTTCTAATGTTTCATTTTTTTTTTTTTTTTTTTTTGTAGAATAAATAGAAGAGGAATGTTTGATTTTATTGAAGTGGAAGGAAGAAAAGAGAGCATAACAAATTCATATAAATAATTTTTTTTTATTTTAACATTTAATTTTCTAAATTGAATGGTAAAAAATTATCATTTCAATAAACAAACATTATTTTTTTATTATTTAAAATTATCATTTTGAGAAAGGTTTTTTATTATATTTATATATTATATTAGTTTCCAATTCAGTCTTGACTGAACGTTAAAAGTGAGAAATTTAATTTATATTATAATTTATATTAAAAAAATTTTTAAGAAATAAATAAATATTTTTATTTAACATCTTCATATTACTTATCCAATTTATCTATTTTACTAGCTCACAATTTGAATTATTTCAATCAAGTGCACAGGGCAGAATTGATTTTTTCCTTTCTTTCCAAGCAGCATTTTTACATTCAAATCATTCATACAATCTGCTGTTTCTCGCTCAACTGCTTATAATTTAGCAATCACTAATGGTAGTTTGGTATACAATATGAATTAAGGAAGTAAAAATATATAATTTTGATAATAGTATTACACATATATATCATTTCATTAAAATTTAATTGAAATGTGTAAGATTTAGAGGCTGGGAAAAAAAGAAATACAGCTTGACCCCGTAAAAATTTAATAAAGGGAGCCGAAGAGAGAGAGAGAGAGAAGTATTATATGAAATTTTTTTTTAATAAAATTATTTATTGTGAGTGTATATTTTGCTGGTGGATCAAGGGACTCTTGCACCCCGCTAGTTGAACCACAGGATCTGTCTGCTTCCTTTGCACCAGACACTCGACCACACCAGTAAAAAACTCACACCCCAACAACAAATAGATTTAATGTAAAAGTTAGTCCAAAGTGAAAAATCTTTAAACAAAAATTTTTCACTTAGTCTCTTTTTAAACCAGCAAAGTGACCTACATTTTAGAAGATCTGAGACACCTCCCCCCACCCAAAAGAAATTCCAGGCTATGCTACTGCACCCCTCCCCTTTTGCCTATGGAGGGTTTGTGAAAAAAAAAAGGGATAAGGTTAATACAATTAAGAATTTTTTTGAGTTTATAATTTTATATAATATATTAATTGGAATATGAATAAATTTATATCGCTCAGGT
>JAAAKE020148392.1:0-12893 GCA_010014785.2 Anisolabis maritima | reverse complement strand
ACCCACCCACCCCCAATCTCCAATCTTTCAAATTTAACCTCGTTGCATGTGACCACATGTCATTATAGATCCGTCCGTTAGTCTTATGCTTCCATACCAAAAAAATTAGGTCCGGTAGACATTGTTTTGACTGTTTGAGAGAACTCCTCCATTAGAGTTCTAGAGTCGCTTCACTTCTGTATAAATCGTGGGTTAATCGTTAAAATTTGCATAGTGATTAAAGAAGCTAATTATAATACATTTATTTTAAAAAAAGAACTTTGGGAACTTTTGACATTAGCCAAGTAACTAAATCATGATGTTTATTTGGAAATATTTTATATTAATTATGAATTAAAAATTTTATTATCTTTATAAGGATCGGATTTAAAAAAGTAATATATTTTTTTCTAATCTTAAATAATAACATTTTCTAAACCAAGCACCTTAAAAGTTTAAAATTTTCATTTGACTTATATAATCGAGGGACTCATTTTTTCAATTTACGTTTTTTAGATAAATATCTTGAAGATGGCGAAATTGATATTTTCTAAATTTTAGGGAAAATTGATTCCATTCCATTGAAAATTTTCTAAATTAATAATTTATGTACTTTTATGGATTTTAATATTTAACTATCATTTTTTTTTCAATCATCTCTTTCATTAAAAATTTATAGATTAAAAAAAAAAATAGAAACGACATCTCGAAACAGAAATTTTACTGGTTTATTTATATTTCGTTTAATGTAATTGGAACAATTTTCCCTAAATATTAGACAATATTAATTTCGTATTATATATTTACCTTAAACTCCTAAATTGAAAAAATGAAGCACTCCCAGGAATCGAACTCATGTTCTCCCATGGATTATGCCGTGAGTGTAAACTACGCTCCCTGAGGTTCGAGATAGTGACATAAAATAAATAAAAAATGGTATAAATAAATTAGTATTGTAATAAGTATATACATGATATGTTTAAAAGCCTATATGACTCAAGATGCCGAAGAGACTTGAAAAAAAAAAACCTGTAAGCACCTCTTACTAGTTTAAGATTAACTCTTTTCGTGTGAGCTTGTCCTTATTTGAGGCGTTAATAAATTGGGGTTTAATAATAAACAGCAAAATATAGAAAGACTTCAAAATAATCTTTTTATAAAAAATAAAAATTAAAATAAAAATAACTTTTAAAAGAATACTTTTATTAAAATGTATTAAAATAAAAAGGAAAATAAAAGGGTGAATTGAATATTTTATTTAATTTCCCATTAAAGATTATTTAACTTTCAATGAGCGCCCCCGCTTTTATTATTTGTCATAAATATTCAACAATTTTTATGGAAAAAAGTTATTTTTCTTTTTTAGAGCATTAAAAATTTTTTTTTTTTTTTTAGTCCTTTTATTTTTTTTTAAACATAATTAAAAATTAAAACAGAGCTTCTCGGGCCACTGACAATCATAATGTATGATTTATTTTTCTTTAAATAGGTTTTTTTTTTTTTTTGTAAAAGATTCAACAAATTTTTTTCAAACAAAAGTTGTTCAAAATGATAAGATGTTATCCAGGGAGTCAGACAAGGCAAGTTAAATGAAAGCGTTAACAAAAAGGGGATAGAAAACTGTTATGAATTTCACTTATTTTTTATAATAATGAAGAGGTAAAGAAATTTTCAAATTGACCAAGGCTTTAGTTCAACTTTTGTATAAATACCAGCTATGTAGTACGCCTTTGGACGCTTCAAGGGGGGCCCTCTGAAACTAACCCGAAAGGTAAATTTTAATTTCATAAAGTCTTTTCGACATACAAATTATATATACTTGAAACAATTCAAATTAATATATATTATTTGTTATCCAAATTTATATATACCAAATGGATTAAATAAATTTCTGAGACTTGAGGCCGCTTTCTTAGGCTTTTAAGTTGACAATGACAACATCTCTAACCTCTCAGTCACGGGGCGGAGTGAATTGATTAATATTTTCAAATGTCACTTAACTAACGTCATAGTACCATTTCGTCCCTCATTAAAAGTCCGGTGGCGGCTTTTTATCTGGGCCGCCACGTGTCGTTGCTCCTCGAGTGAGATAATTATCGCACAGCAGGGATATTATTAAATCCTCGATGCGGGGGTGCACGTGTCCTCCTCTCTTTCTCTCTCTCCCTCTCTCTCTTGACTTTTCATCGTCATCACCATCGAATGCTGTTTCTCTAATTAGGAACCACTCTGCTATTTTAATTCTATGAATTATTCAGAAAAGTACGTTACTCAAGTGACCGAAAGAGAGAAAGCAATGGATATTCAACAGGAATAATAACACGATTGCAATTTAAACATTTTAATTGAAAAAAATTTTAATTATTGCTTTTTAAGAAACAATTTAGATATTAGGATTAAATAGATAAGTTATTAATAACATTTAAATTATAATCGATATAATATTTTTATACAATTAATAAAATTTTAAACTCTGTGAGTTTTGAATTTTATTAATGAACATATTAAGACAATAACCAGGGCTAAGATTTTCAAAAAATGTTTAACTGTAACCCCTTAAAAAACTTAAAGGCACGTTGCTATTTAATCTTACAATACAGAACTAGTCAAACTTATCGGTTAGAACAATAAAAATAAATTCTTATTGTGTGAACAAAACTAAAGTTCAAAAATCTTATTTGCCAAATAAAACAATAGGCCTAAACATTTTTTTTTTTTTTTTGTTAATGAAATTTTCTTCTTTTTTTTTCAATAAACCAAAATAAAAAGAATTCTACTTTTAAAGAAAAAATTCATTTTGTAATTTGCGTGGGGACCTCAATATGAATTTGCTCAAAAGCGACGTTTTCCTGGATGGTGGAGGGGAACACCCACAACTAATAAATAAATCACGCTCCTTTTACTGGAGTAGCTTCCCCCAATTTGTAAAAGCCACGTGGCGCTTTTAAATCTTAATGAATAATAAACAAAAATTTTGTGCACAAATTAAATCAAGAGTGTTCTTTTATAGTAATAATAAGTTGAATATAGAGGCGTAATATATTTAGAATTGTAAGGAGGAAAGAAGGTAGTTTAAGGGGGGGAGGGTAGAAATACAAACAGTTATTAGGCTAGATTGTGGGCGAAAGACGCCGTCGAAACGTGTTGCCTGTTTTAATAATCAGGCGCCTCTTTAATTAAAATGCCTGACATAATTTATGAAAACATTCAAAACGTTTAGTAAGTATATTCGGGTTTTCGAGAAATTCTAAATTTTCTAAAAATAAAAAATCATTAATTAAATTATTTTGCTTAAAGAGAGAGTAGTAAAGCCTTACATAAGATTACTTCCTGATCTGAGCAATAAAATTTATCGAAATTTGTTACAAATTATTCTATATACAATACATTGGGATTGACAATGGTTAATCAATTTATATAATTTATCACATATGTCTATCGTCTCGGATGCAGAAAGATAAAGAAAACAATTCAAACAATCCTTGGATGATACTCTTTTCAGGTTTGGAATTGGGTCAGTATTTTATAAGTTGAAGTACCTCTGGAAAGTTCTCTTTGATTTCTAATGTTTCTTCATAAGTTCTTTTGATCGCTCAAAATTAGGGTTATTCAATGAAAAAATAACGTCATGTAAGCCGTCGAATGGATGGATTTCCAGTGCACTCATAAATAGACAAACAAATATTGTATATATTTATATACAGGGTGATTCATTTTCATTTTTGAGTTTCACTATGGGAAGGTATCGTTTATAATAGAAGATAAATTGGACATTTGATGGACATATTGATTCAACAATTGAATTTAACTTTGAATCAAGAAAATAAAAAATAAATGATTTCGGATTATTAAATAAATTTAAATTTAAATTTATGAATGAAAAACAATTTATTTATATAATTTACACCCTCTTTGAAGCTGAAATGTGGACCCCTTCAATCAGTTATTATTGTAATTTTCTTGGAATTTTACATAGGTGGAATGGAGTTTCTTTTCCCAGGAGAAGCCATCACTGAGTGAATTGGGTGAATTTTTCCCATATATTGGATTTGTACTTGAATAGCATAAAAAACTTGCTATAGAATTTAAAAATAATATGGGATGGTAGTTTTTAATAAAAAATAAAATAAAAAGAAATATTGATATTTCGGATGGATAGATAGAATGTGAGTATAAATTCATTTTAATGAACGAATGACAGATCGAATAATCGAATTCTTTGTTAAATTCATCAGAAAAACTTATTTTAATAAAAACTAAAATATAATAATCAATTTATGTTTAATTTTCAATTTTCTTACCTAAGCACTTCGGGGCATTTTATTCCGCAGCATTTTTTCACTAAACCCCTATTTTATTCACTTCTCTGCACTGCATTTATTTTGAAACACTAAGCACTTTTTTTTTTTTCATTTCGCTGCGTTGAATTTATTTCAGAACACTGAAACAAAATAAAATATAAATTAATTAGAACAGGTGAAATTTAGATTTAATTAACATACGGGTAGTATTGTCAGATCCAATAAGTTTTGGACAAGTTATGTTTAGTATTAATTAGAATATGAATAGAATTTTTTGAATGATAAATAAACAACTATTGTTATTTTATAATTATATTTTATTTTTTATTTTTGCAAATATAGTAGTAGTTATTTACTTATAACAATTTAAAAATGAAATAAAATCAGTTATTATTATTAGTAAACAATCACCTAAGATTATAATTTGGGTAAAAGCAATAATCAAGTTCGATAACGTCATGGAGGTCGGGTTTGTTGAAAAATAATTTTTATTTGGTTTATAGAAGATATAATACTAAATTAGCTTAGTTCATGGATTTATACTTAAAAAATATATTCGCTAAAGGGGAACTTTATTTAACATGATTACATGATGTATAATTAAAGCTCCCATCTCTAAGTCTTAGCTCTTTTGTAACTAATCTATATTATATTCATACCATATAAAATCTTATTTTTACTTAATTTCCTCCTAGCTAGTGTAGTTTGTTCATTTCGTCGTTGAAATGAAGAAATTATTCTCCGTTTAATAACATTTAAAATTGGTCATAACCGAACCATTAAAAGCCTCCACCACAAGAATCACGGCGCTCGCTAAATAAATGGATGACGTCATTAAAAAGTTTGCACAAGATGGCGACGGACCCTCTTTTCTTTAACACGATTCTGCATTTGCCAGCAATGTCCATCATCAAGGAAAGCAAGTCACCGGACAAGAAAACTTGAACGAGTCGAGTTCTTGCTCTTAATATCCATTTCTTTGAGATGCTTTTGTTGTTGTTGTTTGTTTGTTTTTGTTGTTGTTATAAAAACCCATCCATCTAACCCTAGCCTAAAAGCGGAGGACTCTGCGCCGCATTTATTGCTCAATAAGAAAATCATTATTTCTGATGCCATAAAACAGTTTAGTTGGATTTAGCATACTAATTGCTTACTTAAATATAAGTGCTCCTAGCCATCATCAGGCGAACGAATGCGTGGGTGGATTTATGCAGACAAATGACTACCATCTTGCCATTCGCACGAATATACTATCTATACATTGAACAGTCGAAAAGTATTTAATTGTTTGGCATCTATTTTGGTATTATAGAATTATTTTTACCTAGTGTCAGCTATATATAGATTTAAGCTATTTGTAAGAAAATTCAACTTTTTTTTAGCTTGATGTCTATGTGTATTCTGTGTATGGAAAAAAAAATGTTAATAAGCCGCATGAATAAAACCAGCTGATTTTCAAAATAACCTTCACATCTCCAGGGTTATTGAAAAGTAACTCCCTATTTTAATAAACTTATAATTTATTTCTGAATAATTATTTTTACAAGAAATGAATCTGACAAGAACGCACATAAGATGGAATTTTATTTAAAATTCGATATGGGCACCAGCATTCGCCTGCAGCTTCTCAATCACATCAACTGATCTTCCCAGGAACTCTTGTGAAATGGAAGAATTAACTTCTCGTATTCCATCTTCAAGTTCTTCCAAAGTCTGGTTTCGTAGAGTAGACTTGCTCTTTAAACTAACCCCAAATAAAAAAGTCGCAAGGTGGTTAAATCAGGGCTTCTGGCCGGCCACTCATGAGGACCACGTCGACCCATCCATTTTCCAGGAAAATGGCGATTCAGCCATTCACGAACAATAGCAAAATGTGGAGGACGCCATTTAAGCTGCTTCTTGAATGAAAAGAGAGGCCACTTTCCTTTGCTGCTTCTCGAAAAAATTATAAATAGTTTAAAATAGGGAATTACTTTTCACTCACCCTGTATATTTAGCAAATATTTCGTTGGTTTTAATTCATCCGTCCAGTAGATCATCATTATTCAAAAATATTTTATTTTCCGACATGAATATTTCGATTTGTTTTTGCAGATTATTATTGTAAATGAAGAACTTTTAATTAATGAACTTTCGTTGTCTTAGAATTTGAGAAGGAAAATAGTGAAAAAAATGAAGTTATATTATAAAAAATTTATTTATTGCTCTGGTATTAATGTGACTTTATGATCCGTTTTCTGTACCAAATGTTGATAAATTGATATTCATTCTGAAATTTAAGACTCTCAGCTCTGGTTCTGAAAATCATTCGAGTAAAGCAACGTTTCTCAAACATAGGGCGTCCCCCTGTTTGGGGTTCGCTACAAAAATATTTCTCATAATATATTTCATATATATGTCAGTCAAAAAATCCGAAAAAAATTCTTTATAACATTAAATAACTACATTATGTTAAAACAAAAAGGATTTAACAAACAAAATTGTAAATTGAATATATAAAAAAGTCAGAATCCATCAGTGTACATATGTATGTTCACACAATGACTTTAAATGAATATTTATAAATATTTAAGGTCAAAAATTTTTTAATAATTCCTCCAACTCTTTTAGGGTGAGGTGGTGGGAGGGGGAGGAAGTACAAATTATTGTTAAAAAAAAGGGGAGGGCGCGCGAATGAAAAAAGGATGAGAAACAATGGATTTTATTTTTAATTTTTACCATTTTGTATTTTATTAACTGTAGTAAATAATTGTAAGAAAAGTTAAAGTACTTCAACTCTTATATATATATATTGAAACTGAATCTTTCTTCTCTCTCTTCTCTATTTATGACTGTTTAAACTTGTGACTGGTTGTCCAAGTTCACTAACTAACCACTCTACTCCTTTTCTCTCTCTCTCTCTCTTACTTTGTCCCATTTATTCTAAAGATATGATTTATTTATTTTTTCTAACTTACCGACAGCTCATTACTTTATATAATTTGAATTGAAAAAAAATTGCCCTTGAATGATTTTATGGTTCATTGGTTTTTGCTATATATAAATCAATGCCGAGCAAACGAAAAGGGGGAGGGGGGGTGATATTTAGTTAACCCTCCTCCTCTCTCTTCAACAAAAGCTCCAAAAATATTATTTTTTTATAAAGGCAAATAAAAAATCCAAATAATTGGCAAAAAAAAAAAAATAATTAAAGAAAAAATATTTATCTTTGGAAATCAAAACGTCTCCTTTCAATTAATTATATTTCAGAAAGAGGTTACATTAATATTAGGATAATGAAAAAACTAGGATTACATTAATCCAGGTGACCCTGATTTTTTATATAGTTATTCAATAACTGAATACAATAAATATTTAAGTTCAATAATATGCGTTGTTTGTGATTTTGAATTTGATAAAAAAATTTTAACTCCGTTACAAAAAAAAAGTTGGAATTTCAAAAAAAAAAAAAAATTCAAATGAAATTTATAAAATGAAAAATTGAAATCAGGAATATATCGGCAAAAAAAAATCATTCCTAGTTAGAAAATAATATATTTAATTAAACAAAAGTATTTAAATAATTAATATCTTCATTATTATTTCACTAGACTATTTACATATTTATTTACAATTTAGAGACAAATAGAAAAAAATTATTAAAACATGGACCCACAAGAAATAAATGTGTGACTTATGGACTAAAAGAATCAGGAATAAATAATGACAGAGAAGAAGAATAGTTTTGATAAATGCTTACCAGCATACCCGACAGTGGTTGTATTGTATTTGTAATATATTATGTTTATTGAATTTGTATAAAAAAGTAAATGTAAAAAAAAAAAACTGTTCTAAACCCGAAAAAGGAGGAATCAAATTAATTAATTAAACAATATAAGAACTTTTTCAATAATAATGATGACATTTGTTCATAGAAAATGATTCCAAGTGGGGGTTGAACCCTTTAATTTTTATATTATGAAAATAAAATTTTTCTTTTCTAAAAAAATTTATCTAGATGAGATTTGTAGCAATTAGAATTTAATTCGTGCTCTATAATTATATGATATTTCTTTTGAAAAGCCTCGTATAGAATTTAAAAGATTAATGAACATCTTTTAAACTTTATAAATTCTTCTCTTACTTAAATTTTCTACCTAAATCGGGAAAAAGCAAATAAAAATTCCCCCGAGAAAGTTATTTTTATTTTATATACTTTAACTACAAGCTATTAAAAAAAAAAAAAAAAAAAGTAAAAATAGCTTGAAATTTTATTAAAGCAACCACAAAAAAGAAGTGAAAGAGAGAAGATTCCATTTGTGTTTGTTCAGGCTCTGTTCCCAATTCACTTTGATTTGTTTCTTTTTTTTTAAATTTTATAATTTTAAAAATATTATTAATAAATATAGAGTAAAACTTCAAAGAAAGATGTTTTTCCTCTTTTCTTTTGTATTTATCCTCTTTATTTTAAACAAAATATACATTAATAAAAAAAATTTAATTTAATTAAATTCTATTGTATGTTTTGATATATATATAGAGCATATTTTATATAAACAGAAAAAAATGAACGTTTCATTGGGTTTCTTTTATTCATATTAAATTCTAATGAATTAAAGTCGATACTCTTTAAATGAATATCTAAGGAAAAACGTAGAATGAAATTTTTTTTTTGTTTAATTAATTTAAGGAAAAAAGTAAAGATTAAAAAGTATTTATCCATGCCCCAAGTGGTACTAAAAAGCATCATTGTTGTAAATTAAATAAGTTATTTTTTTAATACAGAAATACCACGATTGCAGCGGTTTTGATTATATCGATTTTCGTTTGATGTTTATATTTGACACCAAAATTCCTATTATTGAGAGTGCAAAAGTGACTAAACGAACATCACACAACTATCTCTTATCTAAGTTAAGGAATCCTATCACACAAGATTTTTTGCGTCGGGCTCCCTAGATAGCCGTTTATTACCAATTTAATTGATTTCGTTAGATTAGTTTAAGAAAGAGGCCTGTTTACCCGAACAACGGCAGAAGACTACATCAGTAAAGGGGATCCCAAACAATTTTGGAAGGATAAGGGTTAAGTCATTGCAAAGATCATCTAATGCATAATTGAATTTCAATCAAAATTGTTAAGGGCAAATTTTGAGAAAATCGAAAATCAAACTAAAAAATTACATCAGTAAAACACTAGTACTCTTTGGTCAATTTTATTGAAAAGATTCGAGGAGCAAGCGATGAGGATACCTAGCTTAAATATAAAAATTCAGCCTCGTACGTTTTTTCGTTTTTGAGAAATCCTGTTCACACGCAGTCACATTTTGAGAGAGTCAATTTTTTAGACTCGAGGTTTTAATATATATTCTTTGATATCTCGACAGGGAATTTTTTGCGTTCGCAATACTTGCTCACTAGATATTACATATATAGCTAATAGAAAGTAAAAAAAGGAATTATAATTTTGTCGATTTTTTTTTTACGCTCTTGTGATCAATGCAAATGGAAAGGAACAAAAGAAAAAAAAATCTGCTCTCTTGTGAGGTGATTATAAATAAATCGCTCTGAAGAGATGATGAAGAACCAAAATAAAATGAAAAAAATAAATAAATTGGGGGATTAGGGTTCTGGGATTTTCTGTCACTACTAATGATACAATTTGTCGGGTGATGTTGCTTGAGATAAAGAAACAACAAATATATTGTTTATATTTAACCTTTAAATATATATATAGCCTTCTGGTTTCTTTGATATCTATTTTTCTCTAGCTGGTCCATTATCATTGATGACGTTGTTCTTTAAACCAATATTATTATTATAAATATATAACCTATATTTATTTGATTTAAATTTTATTGCTCTGTGCCTTGGGTGAACCAATGACCCATGAAATAAAAGCCATGTAACTACTCCAATAGACGGCGCTCTATAAGGAATTTTTCTGAGTTTTGATTCGGTTGAATTATTTCTAAATTCAAGGTCGTCAATTATTCTTTTGATTTGGGTAACTAAAAAATTTAATAATATGGCCATTGCAAATTATTAAAATTTGCATTTATGTTTATAATTATTTTTTTGTCCTAGTCTAAAAGTTGTTTTAAAAGATACCTAGCATGATTTACTTAAATGGAATTGTAAAAATTTTATAAACAAATTTCATTTTTTCATTTCATTTGGACCGTATAGGCCCACCTCCCGGGATTCCCGTTTATTTACCCGAGGTGCTTTCGTGTACGGAGACCCAGACCTCAAACCCAGCCGACCTCTGGCCATAGCCATCTACCGGCACCCCGTGAAGTTACTTTATTTACTAACACTAACTCCTCCTATATTCATTTCTAGCTAGCTAACTACTCCTATATCTAATTTCACCTGGTCCCTTTATTTCAAACTATTCTATGCTAGGGAGGATGTCCTAGATTGAGGGACCTTCTCAGCACCGGCGTGTAGCCTACTCCTTGCGACGAGTGCATCATTGAGAGGGAATTCTTATTTACGTCCCTTCCATAGGACGGGGAGTCACAGCAACTTCCTCTCCTCATAGAGTTACCTGAGGGCTCTATTTTGGTGGAATCCAATGTTCCAATCCAGGGCATACTTGAGGATTTATTTACATAGGATTTTGAATCAAAGAGTACTAGAACTTTACTAATATACTTTTTTAGTTTTTTTCAAAATTTGCTCAAAGAATGTGGATAAAATTTCATAAAACAATTATTTATGAAAAGATCTTTGAAATGTATTAAACCTAATTCTCTCTAAAATTGTTTGCAACCCACTTTACTCTTGTATGTTTTTAAGATTTTTATGATTTTCTCTTAAACTACTCAAACAATATTGATTAAATTGTCTGTTCATATAATAGAATAATCTTAAAGATAAATTAAACATTTTCAAAATAGTGTGAGACCCAATTTATGATTTTAAGAATTTCAAAATAAAGATAAGACAATTTGTTATGGTAACAAAATAGAAATTATTTTTAATTTTTATGTGAGAAATGAAATTTAGTTAATTCAATTTTTTTATAATATTGATAATTGATTAATACACACAAACAAAAAAATCTCTAAAAATGAAAAATATAAAATATTTTGAATCGGCTATTTAGGGATTCCGACTCAAAAAATCTGATGTGATCTTACATCTTCCTTACCTTAGGTAAAAGAAAGTTGAGTGATGTGTAGCCGTCACACCAAACTTTTCTTTTGTTTAAAAATTAAATTCCAAATTCATCTTTTGAAGTAGAATTATATTTATAAACAAAAGAAATTAAAAATATATTGCCTGTATGTAAAATCCTTACCCATCATGAATTATTTTAGCTTTTGCTATAATATTCGTACATCTTTGTTCAAGTGAAATTAAAGCTTATTGAGTATTATTTTCAAATATATATAAAAAATATAAGGTTTTTGAATAACGAGTCTTCCTTTCTAACTTAAGAATGTATTGTATTATTTATAAAAAAAAAATATTATCTATAAAAACAACTTGGACGAGAAGTGGTTGGGGGTAGTTTGCCTAAACTAACCTAAAAGCTCAAATATTTTAACAGTAAAAATATAGTTTATTAGTTGTAACTTAAAGGGCTGTGAGAAGAAAAAAAAAGCATCTAAACTGATATATATCTGGAAATGTGTATATTAAATCACTTCTTATTCGAGATAAATAGCCTATATGAATTTTAATCCAAATTGTAGGAGCCGTTTTGAGAAAATTTCAACTATATTATAGAACATTCAGTTGAGATAAATTAATATTATGATTATTATCTGTTTATATTTATTTAATTTGATGATTATTATCTGTATATATTTATTGTATGTACGGCTAATACAATTTGATTGATGTTTTAAATAATTTTTTAGTTCAGGAGGTGAATCAGTAATGCTTGGATTATGAAGCATGTGCCTTGATTCTTCTTCAAGAGGCAGCGACGAAGTTCGTTTTGAAATATGTTGAACAGAGACATACAGAAAGGGAGTGAATTAGTGGTCTTAGGATTATGAAGAATGGCTTAACTACTAGGGCCAGCAACAGTTTTGAGATAATTCCAACACAGACTAGTAACTCTTTGATTTGACTCAGCCTTGACTCTACATAGGGGCAGAGACTAATTACCTTTTGAGATATTATAAACACAGGCACATATACTAATTTCCCATAATGGTCTTTTAGGAGGGCTATGTCAAAACATTTATTTTAATTTGTTTCAATTGATTTAAATAAATATTTATCGGTTTGGCTAACAATACAGACCATATATCCTTTGCCTTTTAATTTAGACATTTAATATTTTACAACCCTCTCTGGGGTTAAATTCTAATAATTCACGTCCTAAAGATCAGGGTTCGCTTCCCGTCCTGAGCGACAAAAATTTATTTATATTAATTGGCCAATACTAATTAATATAAATAAATAAGGACAGAGTCTAAATGGCTTCAGATGCCGAAAAAAACTTAAAAAAAAATAAATAAATAAATAAATAAATAATTTTATTTACGGCCTGCTTAGAGGCGCAAGTCCTCGGTGGTTAGATCCAATCAAACACAAATACAAATTATAAATTACATAACACAAAACAATTAGCAAAACTATATTCCAAAAACATAAGAAAAAAAATAGAAAT
>JAAAKE020148370.1:0-12894 GCA_010014785.2 Anisolabis maritima | reverse complement strand
CGGAAGGAGCATATTTCGGACAAGCAGAGAGAAGATAGTATAAAGACTCTTCATGCTCCCCGCAGGCCCTACAATTCAATTATTATTATTATTATTATTATTATTAATATAAATATTTAGATAGTATTATGATTTATAGGATTTTATTGAATTCACCATAAAATATTTTGTATAAGAGGAAAGTAACATTCAGGGAAAAGCAAACAAACTAAACAAAATGAGATTTTAATAATAAATTACGACTAAAGAGTAGTTTTTAATTATTTGAGCTAAAATAAACATGAATATAAAATTTAAAAAAATTTTAGTGTTTTAAGCAAGTTTACTTCTAACTTATTTTATTGTATAAACACGGAATTAACCGAGAGGTCAACTGTGCCAACCATTTACTAATAATGGGATCTAGAGAGATCGCTAATTAAGTCAAAATATATTTCTATAGATGTCTATAATTGAAATAATAATAATTAATTTAATCAATATTTTTAAATAACACCATCATTATTTGATTAACATTTGCCTCTGTTTTGTTTTGATTTTGCCTTCCTTCATAAATGGTTTTCTTTTTGATTTTTTAAACTTTATCTCCAAATTTTGATTGGATGGGTTACTCATATCTTGTTTGTGATCCTTCATTTCTAAATTCCTTCTTTTGAGCGTGATTTTCTTTTTTCTTTTATTTGTTTATTTTTTTTTGCTCCGTTTCCTTCCAATTTAAACCACGTTAGTTTGGTGGTTGTTTGTTGATATCCCACCATCCGGAAGATATTTATCACATTTAATTAATGCACTTTTTTACAGTCGCCCTTCTCCCTCTTTCTCTCGTTCTCACTTTTTGCCCAACTCCAATCGTCTCCATCTTATTTTATTTGCTGCTGACCAACTTCGGACATATGTTGTATAAAGTTGCTAGTTTCTTTTTTTTATATCATTGTCTCTGGGGAATCCCTTCAGTTTATTCGAGAGAATAAGTTTCCTCCTGGCTAGTTTGTCAAGGCGCCGCTTTTTCTCTTGCCAACAGTAAACTTGGTCAGATTTGCTTTTGGTTTTTTTATTCCAGCCCATGCCTCATAATAGAACAGCAATTTTTTATTTAGTTTTTAGATAACTTTATTTAACTGTCCTTTATAAATAAATGGAAATGATTCGTAATATACAATTCCAAATGGAAGAAAGCCAAAATATATAAAATAACGAAAATTAAATTCACTTTCAATAAATGTTGATTTAAGATTTCTTAAACCCTACAATTATTATTGAATATAAACATTATATTTATAATTAATTATTTAATATAAAAGCGTCATAAATGTATAAATATGTTTTTATTTATTTCGTATAGGTATTCTGAAAATTTTTAATTGTGAGTTCAAAATGTGCTAATCTAAGAATATTCTTTCTAAACACCCATTTTAAATTTAATTCATTGCACTATAAAAAAGATGTCGTAATTGATGAGGGACCCTCTCAATAATGGAGAATAGTCTTTATTTAATTATTATTAATATTTAGATATCATTTCGCGTTAGAAACGCAAAGGAGATACCGATTCGCCTGTTGAGGTGCTCGCAGACTCTGCATTTTAGAAGATGAGAGAAACCTAAATACCTAAATTTTCGATAAATAGTTGTGTTTATTTTCTCACTACTCCTTATAGTTCAATAAAAAACTTCGTATCTTTTAAATATCGTTTTTAAGTCTTTTAGCATCTGAACCTATTTAGATTCCGTCTTTATTTATTTATGTTAATTCGTAGTCAGTATAAAATAAATTTTTATCGCTCAGGGCGGGAAACGAGCCACTGACCTCCACCTCTGCGCCAAGGAACAAAGCTCTAAATATTCTTATTTTCAATGGAAGACGAAGATTCATCAGACAGTTTTTAGAGGTTCGGAATTAAAAAAAAACCTTGGACTAGCAGAAAATATACAAATCTAATATAAAATTATAGTTATGTAAATAAAACACAAAGAGAAATAATGCAAAAATCTTGTAGTTTGAGTTAGGACGAGTTTTAACTAAAAACTGAAACCTCATTCATTCAACTGGGCATTTTTATTTTTTTCAAATACATAAATTCAAAGGGTTGCAAAAAATTTTTTCTTGCATAGTCCTATTATAACATTCAAAAGAGTCTTAGACTAATAATCTAATCTGTAATTAGGCAACATATTTTTAATAATATTAATAATAATTTATTTCACAATTAAATTAGGCCAACTGTTTTTCTTTATTTAAAAAGAATCTTTATGGAAAATTTATTTAATCAATAAATCTTAATATCATTGATAACTTAACTTGGCTGTCAGAGATTTAGTTTATTACCTTATCAAAAAAAAATGTTGCTCAATACATTCTATATTTGACATATATCTATATCTTAATTAATTCTTGTTGTAATATTGCACTTATGGAAAAAGTAATAATAAAGACAAAACGGCTACTAAATCAACACTTTTTTTATGCTTGTTATTTATAAACCTAGGTCTTTGGTATGGACTGCCATTTATTTATTAAAATTCCCTTCTCTTTATATATTTTGAAATTTTCCTTTGATCTCTCTAAAAGTGATAATGATGACATCCACTCCTCCCCTTCATCCATCCTGATCTCATCTTTATTTATTTTAGAATATCAATTTTCTCTTTGTAATTTTTTGTCTTGTCACTTGGACATAATTTAATAAATTATTATTTATAAAATTCATTTTTATAGAGAATAAGATCTTCGAAATGACTCAATAATTTCACTGGGTTTAGAGTTGTTTATTTTTAGTTTTATTCTCCAATATACCCGAATAGCAAGTCATTACAGTTTGTTTCTCTATTAGAGAAGTTGAATGTCTCCCTCGCTCCCTTACAGCCCTTATAACACAACACCCTCCAGACACCCTAGAGAGAAAGCCTATTTACGCCCTTAGGAGAAAATTGGTAAAAAATGGGTTCCAGTATTTGACATTTCCTTATCCTGGGCCTTTCTGTATCATTTCCAAGTTATTTAAATAAATTATAAAACTAGAATTGACTTTAGGCTTTTGTCAAATAACGCATTTCAACAGTTCAAAATTGTTATTTGTTTTTTTTCTTTTTTTTTTTTTAAATCCCTTGAGGCATCAAAATGAAATTGTATCAAGATAGAGAGAAAGATAGATAGATCTTATAAAATTGCTAACCATTATTGAAAAAAAAAAATTCCTTTTAAATCAAGTTTATTATAAAAATATAATCTAAATCGATTTAATCCCATTAATAATGAACTATGGCTATTTATTAAAATTTCTACGATGTCATCTATCATCCGAAATGAACTTTTTATTTTTTATAAATGGCCTTTTTAATTTCATTGTATCGACAAAGCCAAAAAACCTGTTGATTCTTTATTTAATTCAATTTACTCTTGTATTATATGTAATGATTAAACAAAAAATTGTTATAATTCTAAAAATCCATTGGATATTTCAGTAAGCGAATAGATTCTGAAACAAAGGAAATAGGAAACAAATTGGGTCATAAAGTTAAGTATTTATCTTCTAGAAAGGAAATTTCAATAATATATTTCAATAGTAATATATTTCTTTATTTATTTAATAAATTAAAATTCTCTTTATAGAATTTCTTCCATTAGAGTGAAGTAGACAAATGAATATATTAACTTATTCAAAAAATTTTAAATCAAAAGTTATCTCTCTTAATTTTTTGTTAATTTAATAAAAGAAAATATTAAATTTCTGCATTATTTTTAATTTTTTTTTAAACGGAAATACAGATCTGTGTATTAGAATATTATGTTTTTAGTTAGTGGGTGGATTCGCTCATCATGAAATATATTTATTGATAAACATGTTTGTATGCGTAAATCTTCTAAAAGACCCAAAAAATCCTGTTTATTATGGTTCAACAGCTGCAAACAGGGCTCTGAACCATCGACGCGCTGCTGTTTTTGGTCCAGTGTGAGCAAGCCTGGCACCCACTTTGAACACAGCTTTCTCATGGAGAAATGTTCATTCATAATACTGTAATCACTGCTTTCTGATATCTTTAAAGTTTCAGCTATCTCATGCAACTTAACTTTCCGGTCTTCCAAAACGATTTTGTGCACTTTTTTTATGGTTGCTAGAATAACTGCAGAATTCAGAGGACCAAAGCGTATCGTGTTGTCGGTGTTTGAACGGTCACGTTTAAACTCAGCAAACCAACGTTCGATGGTTGCTTTCGATGGAGCAGAGTCCCATAACACTTATCAGGCCATTGCTTTGCTTGAACGGTATTTTTTCTCATCAAAAAACAGTGTTTAATCAACACAGGAAATTCCTTTTCTTCCATTGTTTTGAAAATAACGAAAATAGCGACACTAAAACCCTGGAACTTGTAAACTAATGGCAGGATTGTCATGAAATTTTGATATGTGTCTTGAAGCTTGCTACTTTCTAAAAATCATATGGATTTTTCATTAGAGGCGCCATCTATGTGTGTCAGCCTCGAGACTTATTGAGTGTTGTGTTAAATTGGCTGTACATTGTTTTATTAAAAGATGATTTAAAGAAAGGCTACCTAGGAAAAAATCTGGCGTGACAGCACATCACTCAGCTTTTCTTACTTTAGGTAAGAGAAAGTTGTGTGATGTGCGTTTAGTCATATCAAATTTTTAGGAATTCAAAAAATTAACAATATATTTATATATTTATATGGGTCTTTTTTATCTTGAAAAATATCCTCATTGAAATCACTACAATAAAATATAGGCTCTTATATAGAGTCGACTAATGCTTAATTACGAGCCAGGGATGCAGCTGGAGCCTGGAGCCTGGAACCCGACTCGAGTTCCAATTCGGCTGCTTGTTTGTAACGTGTCCCTTCATCGATTTCATAAAAGAAAATTAATCAAGGGAGCAAAGCGAACTTTTTTTCTTTTTTTTTTTAAATCAGTTATGCGATTTCATTAACATTTCACTGGATTAATTCGCCGAGCAATACGGTTTGGATAATGGCGGCCAGTTAATTTTCTTGGGCTGCGTCATAAAAAAGTTTGTTACTTTATATGCGGGAAATGCTTGACTTTAAATTAAACTCCCACTCGCCCTTCTTAGCGTATAATTATGTTTTTACGCGTAAGTAATTCAGTTTGGCCAGAATCAACGGACGCCAGGTTATTTTGAACCGGATACTCACCTTCTCTCTACCGACATCGTTTTATTTGGCTTTTTTCATTTTTTCTTTTTCTCTTGTCCCATAGAATCCAGCACAATTTGGAATTAAAATTGCAATTTTAAATGCAAATAACTTTTATATTAGAGATAGGTCAGGACTGAACTAGCTAGTTCTAAAGATCCTGATTCAAGGAACAAAGGACGAACTCTATTTGACCATAAGGTCATTCCTAGATTGTTTTAAGATTTTTAAAGATAATTTTTATATACAGATAAAACAATATTTCGCAAAATTTTATTCGGAGGAAATTTTGATAGATAGAAAGGGTGATATATATATTAGAAACTTTTCAATATTTAAAAAGCAAAAAGGGCTAATTACTATTTTTAAAAAATTTTAACAAAATTTACCTATAATTTAATTTAGAAAAAACTAGAAAAATTTTTCAAAAAAGATAACTAACTAAAATTTAATAACTAAAAAATGCAAGAGTAAACAAGTTGAACCTAGCCATATACATTTTTCGATTGTTTTTCTCTTGTGGTTATTATTTTGTAATTTTATATGCAATATGAAATAGCATGGCCGATCATAATATAATAAATAAGCAAGATGGTTTAGATTTGAACCAACATGTGTTTATTAAATTCACAACTATATATATTATATATACAGTTAACAGGACAACTTCATTGTATACAAATACGATAGTTGCCTTTTAATTTCCCTATTTAAGATCAAAAACAAATATTTTTGACGGCCAAATGTTGCTAGGCCAAGGATACCTCAATCTCACGATAAGTCACATGACGATCTTGCAGTATCAGTTCACGCACAGCATCACTGTTTACCGGAACAACAACCGTTTTTGGAGGACCTTCACGAAATTCGTCCTCCGAACTACGGCCACGATTGAAGTGGCAAACCATCGATAAACAGTAGTCCTTGATGGTGCTTCATCGCCAAAAGTTGAATTCAGTTCATCGATGCACTGTTGTGGGGTAATCCACGTCTGAAGTTGTAAAAAATAATCGCTCGAAAATGTTCACGATTTACTTCCATTTTTAGCTTTAGATGATTTCAGTAATTGTAAACTACACAAATAGCGTATTTAGTCAAACATTTTCAAATAATTTTTTTCAGAGAAATATAATTTTACATAAATATTTCCAGCATTTCAAATAAAATATTAAATAACTTTCATCCATTCATTTCTATGATATTATTTTTAAAACATTCTCATTTTGTTCAAACCAACAAGGAATTTAAATTCCAAACTTTTTGAGTAAGCTGCAAGTTATTTTTGGATACATATTAACTTCCACCTCAGAAGAGTGAATCATCTTGCTTTGATCATTAATGGCCCTTTATATATAGTATATTTATATGTGCATATCTATAGATTTTGAAATATTATATAAAAATTAATTTACATTAAAATTAACAGGCAAATACGTAGCAAGTAAAAATTTTTAGATGGCAAGTAAAAGAATTCGGGTGAGCAAAAACAAATATTTTTAGGGAAAAAAGTTGGAGCAGTGAATAGCAGCGTTTGTCAAAGTGTGGATCGCAGAAATTTTTTTTTAATTGTGAAAATTTTATTTTAATCCAAAAATATGCATCTAGGAAAAATTGTAAGAGTTGGTGGATGAGTAGAGAGGTTAAGTAAGTAATCAGAGCCCTACTCTGTTGTATTTGAAGAAAACTCTGTGGATCGCAAAAGCTTTTTTATTCTTTAATGTGAGTCATAGTAATGAAAAGTTTTAGAACCACTGGTGAAGAGAATTTCTTAATGGACATCGAAGTTTTCAATGAATAGTACGAGAATTTTAAATGGTTTTTAAGAAAGTAAAGGCGCACTTGTACCAGATTCTTATGTTTTCGATATGTGTATTGATTATGAGATCTTATATGGTTATAGAAAAACGGAGAAGATAGGCTGTAAATTATTTTTGGGTTAAAATTAAGAATCCTATTTTTACTTTTGCTTTTTTTTATTTAGTTTTTTAATTAATTAAAAAAAAATTGAATTTTTATCAAATAGAAGATAAAGTATTGTAATCATAGTAATTTTGAAATTATAAAATATGGATAGATATAGAAGAATTGTGATCTTTACAACACAATTAATTTATTTTTTCGATTTTTATATGTGAAGGTGCGTATAAACGTTAGCTTTTAAAAAAAATTTTAAAAAGCAAAATAATACTAGGAATAAAATATTTTTATCTTGAGGCCGGTTTTACTTTTTATAATTTATCATGATTTATTTACAAAATGATTTTTAATAATTTCGCTAAGAAAGGGGGATTTAGCGCTAAAATCCACCCTAAGAATTCACCTATGTCTCGTTTAATTGAATGATTTCATATGTAATATATTCTGCTTCTAATGAGAATTAAATTTTTTTTTGTAATTTATATCAACAATGTCGGGTTCGTTGTAAGATTATAATAAATTCGTCTAATTCCATTCTTCATTTAGGCCTAATCTTTATTAATGCATACAATAAAAAATAGCCAAGTGCACAAAATAAATTTAATAAATGTAATAAATCTAATTAGTAACACAGGTGGAAGCAGCTTCTTTCAATAGAGCATATTGTTTCAAAGTTTGTCCCGAGTTTTTTGAATTATCTACTCTTTTGAGTAAGAAGGGCTGCATTAAGGAAGGTAAAGGGCTCAAGGGTTGGTGCAGGGAATAAAGAGAAGGGGGGTTCACCCCAGCAGGATATCCTAATTCAGGTAACAGTCCCAGCCAAGCCATAACCCATATTCTCTGCTCAAGGCTTCTGATATTAAAACAATAAAGTAACAGAGATATTTTAGAGATAATTTAATAACGTGGAGCTGTTTTGTACAATAAAAAAGTGTCTCTCTCTCAGAAATAATTTTACTTTATATATACTATATAGGTCTAATTAAGAGGTCAAATTTGCAAATAAATATAATAATATACCTTACACTTGAATGTACATAATTTATAAATAAGTTTGGGTCTGTTAATTTTCATATTTTGGGCGAATAATCACCAAATAGTTTAAAAAAGTATGTATAATAAGACAATATTATACAAGACTTTTATGATTATTTCCGCATATTACTGTTTTTTTGTTTGACCGAGTAGAGGAAAGTAGAGAAGAGTAGCTTAGGGCTGAGTCGAGTAAAACTCGCTGTGATATCAAAACAATCCGAACTATTCAAAAATAAATTTCCTAAATATCTCTAAAGAAAAAACTAAAAAACTTCAAGAGACCAAAATATAAATTTTATATATCTTTAATTATCTAAATGATATACAAAATTGTAAAAATGTCATTAGAATCCAATTTGAGATGGTTTTAGAACTTGTTAACTATGCCTTCTTCATGCTTGACAACAGTGCCATTGAGTTTAATATAATGCACCATATAAATTTTTTAACTAGGTACAGGGTGAAGGGTGGGTGGGTGGGGCGGGGTTTGAGGATTAGGGTTAATTTTTTTTTGGCAGCAAGGTGCTGTTTGAAGATACCTTGTTTAATTGTTTAACAACAATTTAGAATATATATGATTTTACATTATATATTTATTAAATATTCTTTTTTCTTTCTAAACTTTGTTTATTCTTTCACAGATTATTATAGAGATGTAGGGCATAGGTGCACGCAGGTGCCCATCTCTAGAGCAGCTAAGTGAATAAATTTGCTTCTATATTTTTATACTTTTTTTTTTTTTATTTAGAATTAAATCTAATTTTTTATTTTATTTTCATTTTTCTTTTTTTTGAGAGGGGGTGGATTTGGCATTTTATCCAAAAAAACTAGTGTGGCCTTACCCTTAAGGATGTCAAATATCTCTGGAGGTATAAAAAATGTTTATTCGCTTTGCTTTATTAAGGAGAAAGAGGGGAAATAAGCGATAGGAAGTTAAGAAATGACAAATAAAATTTTCTATAAAGAACTTTCATAGTTTCATAGTCAATATCCCTGTTGTAACTTTCTCTTATTTAAATATGTAATATATAATATAAAATCTTGTGATCGCAAAAAAATTTGACATAAGATCGAAAGATAAGGTCATTAGTAAAAAATAAGCTCCACCAAACAGAAACACGCTAAATATATTTTTACAAAGATGAGACCTAATGCAATCGATTCCTCGCATACGAATTAGTAAATATGGCAAATTACATCAAAAGTGTTATAGCAGTTTTCGAAAAAAAATTGACATATAAACATAGAAATATACAAGATTAGATCATTTAATAATAGTATATAGATAGATACATTTCAAAGATCATGTAATGAATAATTGATATATGAATTTTAATCTAAATCATTAGAGCGAATTTTAATAAAATCGAAAAAACTAATAAAGTAAAATTCTCGTTGGCTGATTTTATTGAAAACAAAGACAGACAGACAGACCATTTTGCGAAACCCAATTTTTTAGACTTTTTAGAACATCAAAACCTATATTTCCGTTGAAATCTTGTCATTGATTTTTTTTCGAACGCAATACTTTTTCATTGAATTTCATCTATAGGTAAGAGAAAGTAAAATCTGGCGTGAGAGCGCTCACATTACTTTCTCTTACCTAATCAGATAAGAGAAAGTTGTGTAGTGAGCTTTGGGTCAGACCAATTTTTTTCATTATTAAAACAAAACTTTTTTAAGATAAACAATTTTTTCCAATCACATATTGTAAATTGCCTCTCCACTCTCTACATTAATTGAAAATTAAGTATTATCGAATCTCAAAAATACAAAAGTTGGAAAAAATATTATCCCTTGTATAATTATAAAATTATATCATCATGGGCCTACACTATGTTGTTTTAAATAAAAATTAATTAAATTAAAAAAAAGCTATTTTATTTTTTACCTTACGGAACAAAAAAAAAGTATGTTCCCATTAATTTAAAAAATAAAAAATTACAAAATAAAATTCATTATATTCATATCCTATTTATTATTTATTTTGGAAAAAAAACACATTGAAATTGATAATATATAAACTTTTGTTTATATGTTTATTTTTTTTACAATATATAGAAAATAAGTACGTTATATACCTATAAAATAATTAATTGAAATTCAAATAGATAAATTTGAAAAAGCGCCTTCATTTTTTACTTTCTCTTACCTATATATAAAATATATAGTGAAAAAGTATTGCGATCTGCCTTTTGGAAAACAAAGTGCGTGTCATATGAAATTCTCATTTATTAAACAAAATAAATTCAAGTTGGCTATACAGTGAATGGCTACCTAGGGGGTCCGAAGGAAAAAATCTGGTGTGACAGCACATTACTCAGCGTTCCTTACCTTAAGGTAAGGTAAGAGAAAGTTGTGTGATGTGTGTTTAGACTCTCGAGATTTTTTGTAAATTAATTAATAGAAAAGCATATTTATATTTTATTAAGTTCTCTTTTCAAATTCATTTTATTCAATATATTAATCCTATTTTTAAAGTTTAAAAAAGATTCTAAAATGAAGTTCTTTATAGGCAGACGTAATATTTATCATTTTCTATTTGAGCTATAAAGGTTAATTTAAGCTCGTTTGAAATTGCATCTATAAGGAGACTACATTTGAAAAAGCAAATAAACCAACAGATGAGTGAAAATTGAAATTCAGAGCCCAGGATTTCATTATAAATAGGGTGGGGCCCAAAAAAGGAATACCAAATTAATTATTGATTCTATTACATTCAGAATGTTATCAAAGAAGGGGAGGGGGGAGAATATGTATTTGAAAATCTTTTGACTAGATTTATTTTGCGAAAAATTTCACAAAGTGGCTCTCACGTCTTTTTTTACAGAAAGCTTGATAAGTAATAAGAAACGCTGCCTGCTGCGTGTTTTGTTTGATATTCAATTTTATCTCGAAAAATAAAAAAGTGAAATTTCATCCGAGAGCATCAAAGAGGTAAAAAAAAGCATCTGAATAAAAAAAGAACATTTTAAAAAAGTAAATCCATTATAATGAAGTTTTAATTATGCTTTTAAGAATTAATAAATTATCTCTTAAAATTTTAAAACGAATGGGAGATAAAAATAATTAACTTTACCGACCAACCAAAGGCTAGATAGATAAAGTTAATGTAATCGCAAAAAAAAATCTAAGTACTTTTTTGGAATGATGCCTTTGTGTGTGTGGTTAATTCTCTCGTCTACGAAAACTCAAAAAATAATTATTCGATTATGTTGAAATTTTGCAAATATACGTAAAATAAACCTAAATGCCAAGAAATTAATGATTTTTCGTAAACATCGGATCTTTAGAGGCCTAAGAAGGGGGGGGGGGGAGAATTTTTTCTCAATTATCATATAATTTTATATATTCTCAAACTAGATCTTCTCCCGAGTAAAATGATATACAAAAGTTGTATCTAAATTTGTTGTAACTTAGTTAAAAAAAATTATTTTTTGTTGTAATTGGCTCGTTCGCCATTAAAAAAAAAAAAAAAAAAAACAAAGGCAAAATTTAATTTTAATCAAATAATGAATGTGAAATTTAAATATATCAATTAAAATAAATTATTTTTAATTAAATTATAGACAAAAAATTATCATTGGACTTAACTAAGAATCTTTCCTATATGTACCTACTAATTGTTAATAAAGAGTCAGTGACCGCTCAAGTTAGTACCATCTACTTATTTTTATTTTAATCCAAATATTTTAAGGGTATAAGTATTTTTATTCAAATAAATTAGCATAGTGAAACATTAAAATTAGTTGATACTCATAAGAGTTATGAAAGGATTCAAACGAATATATGTGGCCCGAAAGAAAAAAATAATGAGTATGGCTGTTTTACGGTAGACCATTCAAAAATTGTAATAATACTAACTATTATGCCAAGAATATACTATCTTTTTTATTTTATATTTCATTAGATAAAACTTAGACTTGCTCTAATAAATTCTGCAATGTTTATTTGAATTTATATTACATTCTCTTTCCTATATTTGTAATACTATAGTGAGAAATTATTACGATCGTAAAAAAAATATTGATGTCTAGATTTAAACGTAGATATACACGTTTTGAGGTCCCCTGAGTAAAAAAATGGTTCTCTGGTCTGTATGTCTGTGTGGGTGTGAACAAGATTCATCAAAAAGGCTGCAATTTTATATTTAAGCTAAGTGTAGGCCCATGTAGCTCAAGTATTTTTTTAGTTTTTTTTCGAATTTATTAAAATTCGCTCTATCGATTTTTATTAAAATTCATAAAACAACTAAATTATTTTTTAAATGTATTAACCCTTAACCCCCCCCCCCCCCAAATTGTTTAGGAGCCACATTACTCTTGTGAGTTTTTAGATTTTTGTAATTTTATCTTAAACTATTCTGAGATTTTGATTAAATTTTCTGTAGATAGAGAATACAAGTTTGTGTGTGAGGGAGGGGGGGAAAGGGGTTAAAGGAAGTAATTACCCTTTCCATGATTTTTTTTTCAATTTTAAGTCTTTTTTCCGCTGCCGAGACATTTAAATTATAAACTTTCAAATTATATTGCGATCCCATGATTTCGGAACGAAATTAGCAAATTATCACTAATAAATAAATCCTGAAATGGATTTTACTAATTATACAGGCTACATTATTTGAACGCAATCCATCACAGTTTCTCACTAGACAAGGGCGACTCAGACGATCGGCCCCCCCCCCCCCCCCAAACATACTGCGAGGGCGCGAATGGGGGGTATTTTTTTTTTTAATAATTTTTTTTTTTTATAATTTTTTTATAATTATTAAATT
>JAAAKE020148348.1:0-12895 GCA_010014785.2 Anisolabis maritima | reverse complement strand
AAACTGAAAACCCTAAATATACCTATTTTGTTTTTTCTATTTCAGATTCTGATAGCTTATATATTTTTAGTTTTATGTGATTTTCTTTAGCAATTCTTTATATACATCAGAAGTATTTATATTATTTTTTCAATATTTTAATTATTTTAATCTATATTTCAAATTTTTTATTTGCTTGTACACACCTTGTATATAAAAGTTGAATTGATATATAAGTGCCTGAGAGGTAAATGATGATTTCTCCATTTGTATGAGTTGAGAAAATAGAAAAGTAATGTGTTATTTTTTGCTGTAATTTTGAATGGCTAAAGTATTTATTATCTCAATAAAACACATGGCCTTTGAATATCAGTAAAAATAATCAATTATTATTGTATTCATTTTTCTCCCAAGAGAAATGGAGTTAACATTTCAAGTACCAATATATTAATTTTGTTCCTTAAGTTATTTTTATTTTATTTTAATTTTTTATTTTTTTTTATTTTTTTTAAGAATTTACTAGAAATTATAGCCGGTTAATAAATCTGAGTCTTCTTAAAAAAACGTCGAGACTCACTTAAGAATGAACCCATATGAAATCTCGCTGCTAGGGGATTTTGAGAGAAAACTTCGTCCTCAAAGTGGAAAGGAACTCGCAGAAAACATGGAAGTTCCTGGAAAATTATATAATTTTATTAGTCAAGTGAAATATTTTTTTTTTTGTCAAGACAATTCAATGACTACTAGTTAATAGATCAACTCGTTTTAAAATGTTTTTCAAATTTTAGTGTCTAAATAATTAATGAATAAAATAATAGTAGAAATTCGATTATCCGGAGGATTTCAGCTTTATAATTTTTTTAAGTTTCTCTATTTTTATTAGTATTTGGTTATCCGGACGAACCCTAATCTTAGTCCGGAAAATCGAGTTACTACTGTATTTAAACAAATAAGAGAAGATGCATTCAGTATTTAATTAGTTTTAAAGTAAAATGTATTCCACTCCCCTTTAAAATTCAGAGGAAAGATATTTAATCTAAATTAATCATAAGCCTAAATCTGTTCTCTTCAGAGGGAAAAAACCATCAAATATAATCAAGTCCACAAATTCCTAACTATTTATATAAAAACAAAGGGATGTTGCATCCTAAAAAATAACCCATCTGAATAACTAGTCATTACCTAATTTAAATGACCTATTTAGGGTTGGATTTAAGGGGATCGTCCTAACCCTCCCAGGAAAAGTTGAAAAAACAAGACCAAGAAAAAAAGATTTTGTACATTAATAAATTAATTTTAGAGATGGTAAATTCTTAATTTTAAAATAAATCATTTAACCATTTAAAGACAAGAGAAATATTTTTTGTAGGATTATTATTAAGAGAATTTGAAAAGAAACTTTAATTATAAAATTTATATAAGAGATGAGAACATCTTTATCAATCTGATGGAGATTAAGAGATAAAAAGTAAACAAAGTCAAACGAGTTGCAACCTGCACTCACTCTGGCAATGCTGAAGAAAAAATATAGTTGGACAAAAATATTTTATTATTTAATTCCTTCTGAAAAATAAACCCAATAAGCCCTCTCAAAGTCATAAAAGCCATAATAAATGAAATAAAAAATTGGCTTTTTATTCATTCGAAACAAATGAATGAGAATGTTTAAAAGGAAATGCATGGATGAAATATTTGTTAATGAATAATAAAATTAATATTAATTATTAAAATTAAGTTGAAAATTTTTTGTCGAAAAGTATTTACAGAAAAAAATTTTTTGTTTATTTAAAATTATCAATTTTATTTTTTCTCTGAGGTCAACCAGAAGTCAAAAAATTTATAAGCAATTTAAGTCTTGATCTTTATCTTATTTTGCATTTTCTTTTAAACATATAGGTTCTACCAGTGCCAAAATAAATATAACATTCTCCTTTACTTTGATTTGATAATTAGGAGAAAAAAAAAGAAAAAAATTTAATGATTTTAGTTTTGTCAATTATTCAGTCCAAATAAGAGTTTTGTCCTATTTATTTTGATACTGAGAGTATTTTGAACAAGAACACATGAATATGTAGGAGAAAGTCTAGAATATATTCTCTTCACTCGAGAATCTCTTTGTCCTACGTTCATACGCAAAAAAAAACAAACAGAATATTCAACTTTTCATTTGCAGAATTTAATGTTATATTATAAGTGAAAAGAATATACATACGTATATCTTATCTTCAAAAGAATATAAATAATTTCTCGCCTGTATATATAGCCTTAGATATCAAAAGAAAAAAGTTTTAATACAATATAAGATCAGACAAAATTTTTTTATTATTAGATAAATAGGAATATTTTAAAAAGAACAAAAAACCTGTCCAGAAAAAATTTTAACAAATTATTAGAAAATCATTGTTTGATTCAATAATTATTAATAGACAAATTTTCTGAAATGATATATCATTTGTTTCAGAAATTCATCTATTTTAAAAACAAATACATAAATAATGATAAAATGAACAATCACCTGGTTGTTTAGGAATTTTTTAAGGAGAAACGCTTCATTCCCTTTGAAAGTGACCGGCCGGCGTTAGGCGTCCAACTCATCTGAGAGGAGAGTGAAGGAAGAGTGGGTGACACGCATGCGCGGAGGGAGGGAGGTGCGCGTGGTGGGGGGGATTCGCTTGCTATGGTTAAATGAAGAGGGAGGAAACCCTCACCCCACCAACCGGAAGGGAGAAGCTGACAATACAGTTCAACAATAGGCTCCATTAAAAATTAAAAAATAATAAAATAAAGAAAGAGATATTTGAAAAATTAAAAATTATTAGCTTATTAAATTTAATTAATAAATACACAATTTTACTTATTAGAAATTGATATTTTTTTTGTTTTTGGGATCATAGAAAATTTAAGAGAACTTGGAGTGATTTATTTAAATATGTTAGCCATTGTATAATGTATAAATGAAATTTTTAAGTAACTGTATTAATAAAAATAAAAAAATGTTAATATTTATTAGCAAAAAAGTGTTGGCCTCAGCATTCTTCCTTTATTTTTAGTAAGAAAATCACATAGGGATGGGTGTATTTTATTTTCAATAAGAGTTCCTTAAATTTTTGAAATTTTTCCAAAACCCCACAGGCAAATATTAGGTTTCTATTTAGCAGATTATATATCTCATCATTCATATGCCACGTTGTTCCATGGTTATTCAGAACAGGTAGGATGAGATTTTCCTGGGGTGGGCCTTGTTTATAACAGGTAAACTTGGTAATAACTGGGCCTGTTTTTTTTTCTTTTTTTCAATTTGAGGATCCAAATTAAAGACAAATGTGATGGGGGGGGGGGGGATTCGAGAGAATTTTCTTGGGAAAATTTTTTAATCATACATGTGTCGGAATATACACAGAATAAAGAGATAGCAAAATAATCTAAATATCAATCAAAAATGAAATCCAAGGAATTTTAGTGTACTGAGAATATAAGATGATTGTCTAATATTTTATTTTATTTAACAAAAATTTTGCAAATGATTATTGGTGAAGTTGAGTCACAGGTTTCCCAGGGCCTGTCCCTTTAAGCAGAAGTAAACCTCCTTCTTCATGATCTTAAATGGTGTTCCCGTCATAATCGATAAACTTTATATGAATTATTTTGCCTACCATTTAATTTATATTTAAATATAAAAGGAAATATAAATGGCAAATATCGAAATATGACAAAATAAAAGGATTCTACGGCCATTTGTGAGCAAAGTTTTTATGGATTAAATTGGAGAAGTCTAAATATTCAATTCTTTCTCTTTCTGTTTGTGAGAACAAAATATTTAGTAAAAATCGAAAAATCTCAATGCAAATTAAAAAATGGCTTCCTTGGGGGAATAAAAAAAGTAAGAAATAAAATTTCCAATTAAAGAGAGAGGATTCAGCTGATGGTCATTCCGAACTCTAGTGATATCCATTTTCAAGAATGTAATGTAAGGCAGACAGAAAATCTTTTTTTTTATATAAAATAGGATTAATTTTCAAAAATCACTACTCTAGCAATTTTGATTTAATATTTCAGAGTTTCTCAACCATTTTATATTCATGCCCCCCCTTTTTTTTAGTGTTGATTTGTGCCATCCATCCCTTTGAAAAAATAAAGAAAATAATTTCTACTTAAATAATTATAAAAATGATAAATTCATTTAAAATCATTGTCCCTTGCTGCAGGGGTCTCGCCTCACGTACCAAAGTTCAGTGTTTCGCTTACCGCCGTGAGTGTAAAAATAAATAAAATAAACGCCGAAAAAAGGCTTAAAAAAATCATAGTTTTCCAATATGAAATGACTTTTTTTTTGCATATTCACATATTCACACTACACATTTTTATAGTTGAATATTTAATATTTTTTTGTATTAGAATATAATTATCTAGTCATACTTTGAATTCAATTATTATTTTATAAAATTTTTTGTCTTTTATTCAAGCCTTCGCGCCCCTCTTTTTGTTATTTGATGCCCTAATAGGGACAGTTTGAGAAACGATTTTTCTAATTGGTTTCTATCTCAAAATATTTTCTTCACTTATTTTCATTCTTTTGGTTGTTATTTTGAAATTTTTAATAATCATTAAGTTGTGTACTAAGTGACTAATTAGAGAGGAGGTGAATAAATAAAATTCAATTGCCTAATCAGACTATACGAGTACTTTACTAGTGCTTTGCGCCATCTCTCTTTCCCATCCGTTGTTTTTTTTTTTTATCGTATGTGATTTCCAACGTCAATTTTTTTAAAATTCTTTCCTTTATAATTTTTATTTCACATAAATTTTTAAATTTTCCTCCTTTTGTTTTTAAAAAAAAAAAAAAAAAAAAAAAAAAAAAAAAAAAAAAAAGCGAGAGGTGTGTATTTTAGTATAAAATTAGAGGATATTGTGTTTGAAACAGATGGAGTTGAGTGTGAAACAAACTAAGAAAATTTGTTTTTGAATAGATGATATTATCCGGGCGTTATTCAATTTCTGCTTGAACAATGGCCTTTTCTGCCAGGTGCTAATGTAGATGCCTCTGTAACCACCCCACAGTGCATTATTACATCCCTCAACCCGAGTGCTCTTTGCTTGTGTTTAGTAGCAATTAGCGAGTGTCAAACAGCCGGGGAGTCGATTTGGTCCCCCTTCCATTCTCTATCATCACCCTCCATCCGGCTCTTTTCACCGATTTTAGATAGAATCTCCGATAAATTAGGATCACCATTACTTAGCATTAATGTTAGGACAACCAAGACGACCTCCGGTTTGCAGCTGGAGGAGTCTTTTTTTAGGCTTTTATCGCTAACGGATGGCATCTAATTTCGCTGTTTGATTTACGGCCTTTTCGATTTTAGTTGTCGATTTTCGAGAGAGGGCTTAGGGGGAAAAAAATAAAAAATGATGAAATAAAAGAGCTTTTAGGTTTAACAAATTATTAGTGCGAAACACTCAAAACTTAGGAAATAGAATAATATTAATATCAGCCAAGCGACTTCAAAAAATATCCTTTTAAGGAGGAGATAATTATTTTAAATAAAATTGAATTAATTTTTCTTCAACCCAGAATCTCTGGTTTCATCCGAGCAGTGGCGTGCTAACCTCTGCTTGAGGGCCAATCACGCAATCCATTGTTGGCATTCTAGTGCAATTCCATTTGTCCCACCTACAAAAATACTCACACCATCATTTGAATTAAATTACTCACTCAGAAAAAAAGAAGGATTCATTGGATTCTAATATTTATTTGTCCTTGAACCAAACATATTCGTGGTTGAAAAATATATTGGCCTATAGACTCCATAGCATGAATCCAAAGAAAAATTGCTTTAAGCTTAAATTGTATAATTTTGATTTATCGGTGATTTTAAAAAATGTCATTCGATTCCTCGACAGTATAATTATTTCCTTCTAACTTAAAAAAAAAAAACTTAAAGCTTTCCAATTTATTTAGTTTTATAGCCAATTAGATTGCGTATAGTTTTTAAAACTCTCTTAAAGGTAAAAAAAAAAAAAAATAAGAATGTATTCTGATCATGTAAGCTCATCGACTTAGAATTATCCAGAAATATCCTTGTTTTGTCCCCAGATACTTAAAACTTTTCTCAATAGCTGTCGATGTGTTAGAGAATGTTCCAAAAAGGCTTAGCAAATCGATTCTAAATTTTAAATTTAAGTTTCACGTTTAAGTAGAAACGAAATCTTTAGAGATTAGAGGTGAGTTTTGTTAAAATAGGAGATCAGAGCCAAGTGAATTGCGTTTTTTAAAAGAAACGAGAACTCATTTGAATTTGGTCAATATCAAGGAAGGTCTTTCGACATAACAAGGCCATTTCAACAATGGAGATATTATTTTTATAGTCTGTTAAAAAAATGCTGTCGTAGAATTTATAAGCGTGTAGAATAAATATATATGGGTCGACAGAATGCGAGTGATATAATAATTGGGTAAAGACTAAACTCAAAGTACATTACTAATGTACTATAAGGCTGTGATAGAAAGTATTATGATATGCTTTGAATACACATTTTCTCATTAAACGGGTTGTATCTTTGTTGAATGTGGTTAGTAGGGTTATGTTTTCGAAAACTATTTTGCATCTAAACCTGGGAGTGCTCAGCGAATACGAAAGTTGTGTGAAAATTTTATTTAGTCCCAAGCGAAAGTTTATCTAAGAAAGATTGAGGTCATCCAACCATCCTGGGTCTCTTGTTCGTGTTATGTCAATTGTATTTGTGGTTGTTTTGGAGGGATGGATTAAAAGGCGAGAGGAAAAAAAAATTGTTTATTCTCCAGTCTTTTATTAACACGTGCTGACGTTTCGGTCGCGTCCTTAAACTTTCTCTGTATTAGTGAAAGTCAGAAGGTATGATAGAAGAAAAATCAATTTTTCTTTTCTTCTCGCCTTTATTCCAACCTGGTTGCCATCCATCCAAAACAGCATAAATCATACAGCCGGTCAAATCTACTTTTTGTATTTGTGTGTGATTGGACCCGAGGGCTTGTGCCTCTAAGCAGTTCATAAATTTATTTATTTATTTTAAAATGAATGAATAATTATGTTTTTTTTTTATTGAAAGCACAAAATATAAACTAATTTAAACTCTGTAAAATTTTATCAATTTAATAAATTTGTACAATATTCAAAAGCGTTAAATAATATAATAGCGAGATTATTAAAATATGCCAATATATTAAAATAATCCTCAGGCTCAGATTGTGGCCACTTTGGGCCAATATAGAGTAGTAGTAAAGTTTGGAGTCCCTTATTTTAAACGCCACAAAATTTTTCATATGCATTTTTAACTTTATAACTGCAGTGTTGTTAATTAAATCAATTAAATATATCAAGTATTTTATTCATTTGAATACCTTTAAAGCAGATGTTTCCAATCAGGGCGCAATTCCGCAGAGAAGGGAATTTTAATGTTTCAGGGGAAATCGAGATGCTTAATAAAATAAAATAATTTTCTTTATAAACTTTTTTGCTCTTTTTTTTCTCATCATAATTAATTTTTTTTTTACATTTTTAGTCAATTTCGGCTAGTGAGGCCATTTTGAATTTATATATACAGTATATTGCTAAGAAAAATGATGGCTACCGGTTGAGGTTCTACACTCTTGTCCCTCGGGTCCACCTATCCCGAGATCGAACACTGCCTGGCCTTGCTTAACCAGAACAATCTCGGTGGCTGTTCCTCTTCTCTCCGGCCCGCCGACTAATTAATTTTTTTTTTTTTTTTAATTATTATAAGAGGGTGATGTTTTTTAATTAAATTAATTTATTTATTTATATTTTAAATTCGTTAAGGTTAACCTAATCTCTATAGGTATTTAATTATTTTTGGTTTCAGTTCGCACTTGGCACTAAAAGTACGGAGAAAAAAAAATACTATTCATTTTTTACTAAAACCTCCTTGTTGTTTGGAAAGGGGTGAATTATATTCTGCAGTTTACTAAAAGGGGGGAATAAAACGAGAAAAGTTTTAAAAAATTTTCAACTTTTTGTTCGATTATTTTCTGAGTAATTTTTTCTCAAATTTTTTTCTATCAAATGAAAGTCTAATTTGGACATTTCAGGGGGGAGGGGGGTCTTTATATCTATAATAATATTATTATCTTTAATAAAGTGTATAAAAAATGCGTGTCATTTGGGGCACTTTTTGCTTACGGTTATGCATTTTTTCATTCTATCATATATTTCCATTAATATTTAAAAAAAAATTTGTATAAGAAATAGTAAGAAAAAAAATGCAAATTCGGTTTCTAGATTCTTGAAAATCACTTCAAATTTGTGACCGTTTTAATCGGGATTTGTTTTTGGAGGATTAAGCCTATCCCAGATGACAATAAATAAAAATTTAATAATTCTCTAAATAGAATTTAAATTTTAACCTTCTAAGAAAAGACCAACAGGTATTTATAAATCCCCATCATTTTTTCTGATAGAATATCTTGTTGCCTGTTATTTTCTCCATATAAATAGCCAAATAACTGTTAAAATATTCATTTATGTTGCTTGTTGCACTTATATACAAATTATTAGAGAGAGAAGAGTGGGAAAACAATAAACATGATGATATATATGGAACAAGTTAATAAGTAATGGAGAATCCTGATAGAGAGAAATTAAAGAGGATCTGGGAAATTTATGATTCAAGTTTCATTCATTTCTAATTTAATTTATAATGAAGTTAAATTTAGAAATTAATTAAATATAAAGAATGAAATTTATTTAGGGTATTTGAGAGATAAGAGACGAAGAATGGAATGGCTGTTTTTTAGTTGTGAGTTAAGAAATAAAACCACGAAATAAGAACAATTTTTCCTTAACTGGACTACAAAATATAGTTGATGAGATTCCTTTTAGGAGAGAGATATAAACCAGGAAAGTAGTCTCTTTAATGGAGGATTTATATCTATCTTCAAAAGAAGTAAGTAAAATTAATCTTCTTAAAATATAACTTTTAATTAGTGTACTTTTATCGTCTCGTTTGGTAGGGAATATCACAAACCAAAAGAACCACCCGAATGGCATCATGATAAAACTCCTTTTGTGGTTGGCAGAAGGGACTGGGAAAGGGAACAAAGCCGGCCCTTTATCTGATTGGAGGAGGAGGAAGAGAGGAAATGCCAGTCTTAGCTCGGGTCGCCATCCACGCACTCACAATTCGTGAGCCTCTGAGAATTAATTAAATAATGTCGACTAAATCCTAAAATATCATTTTCAGATAATAGCTAGTGTGTATCGGTGGGTGTGGTCCCAAAATGTAGGCTAAACTACAAATCCTATAAAGAAGAAATTTTAAATACAATCTTAAACTAATATTTGTGGCATCAAATTTTTTGACTAAAACCGAAAGTGACACTACTAGTTTCATTTTTCACTTTTTTTTAATTTTCTCACAATTGGCTTCAACGATTTTTTTTTTAAATTTTGTAATTAATTGGCATAAAATGCAAAATTTATATTTGGTTTTAGAATATAAAGTTCTCGAAGAGTTTACTCTTGCAGTTTTTAAGTTTCTATCGTTTCGTTGTTTATAGTATTTATTAATAGGAAAAGTTTTATATAGATTTCAAGAGCAAAGAAAACCATTAGCAAAAAAAAAAAAAACAATTTCAAAATCCAGACCTCTTCCCAAAAAGAATGGCAAAGGTCCAAATCTTTTTTCAGTAAACCAAAAGTTACTCTCTTGTTTTTCTTTTTTCTCTCTCATATTTATGCAAATGTTTAGACAAAGCTATATCTTTTATTAATGAACGGAATTTGATGAAATTTTTAACATGATTAGATACTAACGAAAACCCGATACCTTTGATATAAAATTTCAGTTTGTAGTAATGGTAACATTAGAAGAGGTCATCAAAGTCACCAAATTTCCCACCCACTCTGTAATTCATTAAAAATTGATTAATTCACTCAAACTGCAGTCATTAACATTTGAATGATTATGATGTTTAATGCATACGAATATCGATATATAATTATTAAATGAAATGGGAAAAAATGTAAGTGACAGTAGAATTCAATTAGTTATTAGAGCTTTTCAGATAATGCGGTTAGTTGAAACATTTTGGAATCAAAATCGAAGTATATTGAAAAGTCCAAAAGTTCTAAATACAAATGTCAAAGAATTATTTATTTTTTTTTTTGAGGGAAGCGTCTGTGATTGTTATAAGACGCGAAGAGAGGACATCTTTCGATTTTCAAGAACTGTCTTTACAATTTTTATGTCATAACCTTGTTCAAAACATTTCAGAGATTTAAATTATGAACTTATCTTTACAATAATATAATTCGTAAATGTTAGCCTTGTTTGGCTATTGAGAGTCGCGTCATGATGATGTTTCAATCAAAGGCTTCGAGCAGAGTTTGACATTTATTTCCAAAAATGAAGTTAGATTAACTAATAAAGCACAAAGGAAAATTTATCAGGGATGGACTCGTACCCCTGTAAGGGAATATTTAGTTAGTTATATTAGTATATATATAGAGAATTCCAAATTCCTAACAAATATAAAATTTTTTTTCTCCTCCTAAATTCCAACTAAATGAGAATAATTTCTTATCATAGTGCACTTTGAAATTAAACATACTTTATCTTTTAAACTTTACCCTATTCACTCTCACCTTAAGATCTCTAAGGGCGTCTAATTGTCAAAAAGGAAACTACAAGATACAACACCTTATAAACGAAATCCTTAAACAAACTTATTTCTTAGCTTACAGTTTAGGTTTAAATTTTTCTATGTTTAATATGTCAGTAAAAATTATCAAAAATAATTAACTTCTTTATGTATCAAGAAATAATATCTGAGCAAAGATGTAAATAATAACAAATAATCTAATAAAAAAAATTCGAATTCGAATTATAGCCTTTATACTAATTAATAGATCAAAAGAGAAAATCATTTCCATTTCATGATAATTATTTCTATAATAATTAAAATTTCGTGTGGCCTCAAATGCCGATAGCAAAAAGAATTTAGAATCCACCATTTCTCTATAAACAAACGCATCTATTATTAGGATCAAGAATTATTATTAAATTTATTTATTGTTATGAATTTTGGAATAGAAGAGATTTTTAATATTAATAAATAGAAGGAAGCCCTTAGTAAACAATCATGAATAAATCAGTCTATTTTATAATTTTTCGTCGACGTTTCGGGATCTATACAAGTCCCATCATCAGGAAAAAAGTTGTCAAATCATGTAATGCCGCTCTGCGACTTTAAGAGACGTTCTTTTAATGAATTTTTAGGACTATACCAATAAAGAATGAAGTAGGCATTATTTAATTTGAAAACTTTGGTTCTGATGATGGGAGTTGTATAAACCACGAAACGTTGAGAGTTATGTTTAAAGAGAAAAAAAATTCCTCTTGAGACATTTACAGTTCATTATATTGTGAATTTAAAAAAATTTAAAAAATCTTTCAAAATCCTTAAAAGCCAGGCCTAAGAATCCCGAGAGAGCTATCTAAATTTTTAAAACAAAGGCCTGAAAGTGGGACTCGTGACCTCCAAATTAATATTAATACGCTTTTTGTTCTTTTTGCCTTTATAAAGAAAAAGTAAAAATCTTTGATTTGTATTTCCGCATTTAATTGGAATTCTTGTTTATGTATTCAACTCATCATCGAATTTGAAAGGCGAAGTTCAAATTGAAAGCAAGAGGATTACGTTGTAAGTCCTAAGAGCCTATATTTTCCGTTATAATAGGATATATTTGGGTGCATCAGAGGGGATCCGGTCCATTTAGAGTTCCCGGATTTTCCATTTTTTTTCCCTCTCTTCCCCTATTATTTTTCATGGTTAACTGTAGTCTTTACTTACTTCCAAATAAAAATAGAATGTGCTCTGAGACCTGAATAAGCAAAGGGCGTTAGGTGGAGGAGGTATGGAATCTCGAGGGAATGCCGTTGTTGTGAGATTTTAATCTGGCAGGGCGAACAAAAAAATTTTATAACCAAACTTGTTAAAATGAATAAAAGTTAGAGATTGTGATATTATATAATAAATTCATAAATATTGTTTTTGTTATATTTTTATGATGTTATTTGAGAGGGGTGTAATATTTTTTCTTTAAAATTGGATTTAAACAAAGGATACATTTATTTAGGCAATACATTAAAATATATGATTAATATTAGAATGTACAGAAAAAAAAAACGAATTTAGGGTGGAGATATATCTGGAATGTGAACTTTAAAGAAAAGGGGGATGGCAGCCAAAGGAAGATACGCCAGTTTCAATTAAATTCCCAGAAAGCAAAGTTCATTGAGTCAGTTTCAGTTAAAAGAATTGTATACACAGTGGCGTAGTATTCAAAAATTAAGGGAGGTACATAATTGGCTTTATATAACAGTATAGATATAGAGAAAATGAGGGAAAAAAGGAAGTTTTTTTTTAAGTCTTTTTCTGTATCTGAGGCCATTTAGCCGTCCTTATTTATTTCTATTAATTCGTAGCCAATATAATAGAAATAAATTTTTGTCTCTCAGGACGGAAAGTGAATGGCGAAAGCTCTACCTCTGCACCAAAAAGGAACTTCTAAACAAAGAATGTTTAATTTTCTCATTATTAATTTTTCAACAACAATAACAACAATGGTCAGCAAAAACACACTTCGCAATTTAGGCAATCCTAACACTTAATAAAACGAACCATATTATCTTTTTGAAAATTTGCATGTTGAGATTAATGTGAAAAAGGCCAGAGAAATGTTTTAATTGAAATTTTTCAATAAAATATGGTGTTAATATAAAATATACTAGAAAATCCAAAATAATTGTTAGAGATAAATAAAAATGAAAAATTAAATTTTCCTAAAATAAAAAAAAATAAAAAACTATAATTCTAATCAGTGACTTAAAATCATTTGGTTCGTTTTTTATTTACTAGACA